>CAMPET010000199.1:80270-98797 GCA_946803715.1 Beroe ovata | reverse complement strand
GTGATGTGACGGCAGTCTGTGGTATATGCCGCGTTCTTTTTCATATCATGACTTTAGAATCAAGAACGCACTGATGCTGCGGACAACAACACCCAAATCTTATTTGGTTTTGGAAAAAATATCACTTGTTTTTCTATATTGAGCAGTAAGTTAAGGAATCTGCTCAAATCTATTCATTTTGAGCAAAAATTGCTGATTGGTCAATTATCCAATCAGTTAATTGGGCCAGGAATGAAGTAAAATCACTAAGTTATAAGACCAAGAACCAAGGCTTCTCATCCAGTTGGAATGAACAGTTAATCCTATTCAGATCGCCAGTTATCAACACTAATTAGGTTAATTAGTTAGTCTGCTGATTAGCTTGTCGGGAGGATCGAAGCACCGTCATCGAATTGAACGGGCAACGAGCAATTCCATGTTTGTTGATAAGTTTGAGGTCGAAAAACGAAGCCCAAAATCACCTTTTCTGGCCTGTGAGAGGCAGAATTCAATATTTAGTGACGTAATTATGACGTCATACGATTATGATCGACGAAAAATGACTTTGCTGACCATCTTCAGAAAGCCCTTTCTTTTTTCTTTCCAACGTGGGGTCGACATTTGATGTATCTTTTNTGAGTAGAGTGACCCACTAGAAGATGATCTACACGGAAACTGCAGAATGTTGGAGCCATTCGCTATTGACTAATATTATTGAGTTACTTCCTGACAGCCATTCGAGTTTTGTTCAGCGTCCTCCGTCTCCTTCAAGAAGACCCTTTGTATTTTGCGCAAGCCGTGCGTAAAAAGTACACAGAGTAGGCTTAATTGAGCCGCGGCGCGTAATGCGCGTAACCTGCTAAATTTCCCCCTACCCTTGCCAGGGATAAAATCCCGCCAGCAAGGGTAGGGTGAAATCCTACAACATCGAAGGCCGAAACAGGCCTTCGATGAAGGCGCGCTCGCGCGAGAAACAGGTCAGGTAACATCTGACAAGGTCAGGTAACTATAACATCTGACAAAGATTTCCGGCGCGGGCGATGCCAGACCGCGCCGCTGATGTAAGCAGCGGAGCGGCTTGCGTGTGCACACGTTGCGCGCCCCTATTCTACTCAGTGAACTGAAAAGTCCAAACCACGGAGACGCGCAGCGCGCGCGGAGTATTTGGGTCACGCAGCGCGGGAACAGGCTTGCGTCAGCAAACTGTCTGAGAGTGAGGTAATAAGTTTGCGCCGCGCGCACTATAGGCCAGTTTCGCGAAATGCGGACACAGGCAAAATTTGCGTTGCGCGCGATTTTGAAAAGCGCCTCCTCTTCCACGATATATTTTGTTATGTTTTAATCGCATTTTGTCACCGAAACGAAATTCTCGACAGGGCCGGGGCTATCTGCATCGACAGCCAAACAACTTTTAGCAATGGTGGAAATGCTGCAGACTTCATTTTTGTTAATGTTGCTCGCCTCTGCCGTGAGATGATATGTGAATAAATGAATAGAGACAGGTCTTCTAGATCGCTTCAGTTAGCTGGTGTGAGTTGAACATATTGTAATATCTTAATCTACTATGAATGGAGTTATTTTGCTCCACAGAAGTGTGGTCAGAGCATGAGCTTAATACTCTACAAAGCCTCTAATATCCTCTTCTATGCACAGCTTTGTTGAATGTTCTTGAAGCAATTAATGACATCCCATGAAATATGTTCTTAGCATGAAGGATGACCATGGATAGTAAAGTATTGAAACTAGAGAATGATGTTGAGGTTATTAAAAACACCATTAAGATTCTTAAGCAAAAAGATAAGGAGATTCTCGATGTTCTTCTGAAAACCAAACTCCTCCTTGATAGACAAAAGATTGAAGACATCAAATTAGAGGTATGTCACTGTTTGTGCAGTCATTTACTTGATGATCATTGACCGACAATTGCTTTGAGGTATATTTCTACTTTGTTCTGCTTGGGAACAGCTTATAGCCTAATTTACTACCTTACTAAAACTTTCAACCTTACTAAAAATTTACCATGATCCCAGGTGCTGGAAGATGAACAAGTGGAAGAGGAACAAACTGAAATTTTAGCAGAAGAACTTGAGGAGAAACCCAGTGGCAATATCAAATATACGATTTTTTTGCTACGAATATGATTTTGCAATGAAAAAATGCTACCAAAAATATTTAGTTAACTAGCACAAATCGCATTTTTCATGACCTGTTTCAATGTCTGATATCTGTCGAACTGACACAAATTAGCACTAAAAATAATTCTTACTGTGACCAAGGTCGCCGAAACGCGTCATTGGATGCTGTGCTGCGTCGTGCCGCGCCGCGCATGCAAATCTATCAATTATCTTAGTTGTAATCATATACCTTATTTTCGCGTTGGAGAAACACTGGAATGTTCAATGTAATATGGCGCGTACCCCAGGAATGTTCACGAATTATTCATTCAAGTTGAAACTGCTTTTACCGTCTGTCAAAATCGACTTGTCTGTATAGTGTATGATAATCTAGACGGTTTGAACTTTCTTGATTAACAAAACGAAGACATTTGAAATTGAACTATCGTAATTCATAATACAGTATAGTAATTGCTAACTGAAGCTGAGGTAGCAACAAGCGAGCTTGAAATTTTGAAGTGATACGATAGATTTGAAAGCATATTAGGACCTTTCGTTAATCGTGTGATGTGTGCTAACTCATTGACTTCCGTGTTCTTAGCTTCAAATGCAACTATATTATTGTGGGCACTGTAATTATGGGAAATCCAATGGAGGAAAAGGAATCAGGAAGGGACTGATGACAAATCATGACAACATGCACCGGTACAGATTTGTGTGTGTGTGTATGTGTGTGTGTGTGTGTGTGCGTGTGTGTGTGTGACCTGTTATCGATCATTACCTATGCCTCTGTTGTCTGCATATTGATGTGCTCAATGAATTATTACCTGTTTGTAGGAAACGTGGGTTAGAGCCAAAGTGGCTCCCGTTCGTAGGGTCATCATCACACATTGCTCCCTTGGAGAATTTTATGACCAAAGGTAACTGGTGACTCATTAGTGAATCACTCTATCACCTACTTAATAGCCACATTTCACTGGTAACAGCAATTTATGCCAACCAAATGGCTGATGGCATTGGCGACTTTTAGTTACTTACTAACGGCCCATCCCATTTTATTAAGTTCCGAGTGCCATTCGACCTCCAGCAGCAAGCATCTTTGTGGTTGGCAGTGCGGCAAGCCCCTACTGGAGAAGGCCGATCGGACAGGATATCCCACAACCCACCACGACCCCGGCCACTGAGACAGATGATATCAAGTCTACTGTGGCACAATTGGCAATAGGTTCCTTATGTCTTCAAGAGTCACGATAATGCATTGTATTGACCCATTTTCTACTCCCTGCTTCACCAATCACCGTTCATTACTTGATTTCAGAACTTGCTGACCTCAAGTCTTCTGTCACTGCTAGATGGGAATCTGAGGATGCAGGCCGCCCGCCAGCTATCCCATCGACATCCGGACAACCCACCACCCAATCTCATCCTACCGCACCCTCACCGCTTCTGTGCTGTGACACAGTAGAAGCTATATTGGCAGTGGAGCAGCACCTGAGAAAGGAGGGTGGCAAAATCCGATGCAGCATCTGCCCATCTGTATCAGGTTGGGGAATTCCTGAAGTTGCCCGGAGTAATGGGAAGCGGACCAGACCCTGGTCGAAGCTTTTGTACAATATCAAGGGGCACTTGAAAGGAGCGAAACACTTGGAACAAATGAAAGTGGTGACAAGTGTAGCAAACGGTGATGTGCAGAGAGAGGGGGACGCAGTTAGTGCAGAGCTTAACCTCATCCGTTTCATCCACTATGGGGTCCTCCATAATCACAGCTACAGAAGTTTCGAGGACCTAGTACTGTGTGGGTGGAAAGGAGGAATGCTTATCGGTGACCAACATCATTCAAGGATGACGCCAGCTAAAGTCGTTCCACAGATGGCAGATGTGCTGAGAAAGCGACTAGATCAGTACGTTGTGAGCACAACACAGTGGTTGGGGTTCCCACTCCCCATTTTCATCGTCTCAGACAAAGACCAGAGCAGGCATAGGAAAAGGTGTGTTGTAATGTGGAAATTCGATTGGTGATGGGTGTCTCACTCTTGTCTTCTTGTCTTCACTTTAGCGCATTTTCCATTGCAATCCATTCTCTATGAGATTCCTTGTTTCTTTATCCTACTATGTTCCACTTTGTAGATTGAGTTCCATTTTATCAGGTGTATCACGGCCGTAACCGTCCCCAACCTGAAGAATGTGGGTGTTTTCAAGGAAACCCTTTATTTGGGACACCCAGCTTCAGTGGAAGCATCTGGGCGGGGTATAGCCACCACGATCAAGACACTCCTGACAACTACCATGCCATCGGTATCGATGGTCAGTCACTTTCGTGGAGGATGTTACGACGGGGCCTACGTGAACTGCAACGTAGCCCAGCATCTCGAATGTGTTCTCCTGGATACTACCCTGGATACTAGACCGAACCTGAGGAGCCTGTGGACGTGGGATGGTGCTCATTTGGTGGAGCTTATTCTAAAGAAGGCAATCAGGGACACATCCTACATGCAGGGCGCATTTGACCACCTGAAAGCTACCTCTGAGTTTTTCCGCGACCCTGTCATGTATGAGGTTTGTCTTCAGAAGACGTCAGACAGGAACAAGTACCGGTGCCCACGGCTGTTGAAGGACCTTAAATTCGTTTCTCACTCCCAAAAGGCATTGGACATTTATTTCGAGAACCTAGGTCTTTGGGAGAAGGTGATATCTGAGGAGGTTTTGGGTGATCGAGCCACAATTGGACACGGACTACTTGGAGAGATGAAGAACACGGAGATCCAGATGGCATTGTTGTTTTAGAGGGCCCTTCTGCGATTCTTAACCCCCATATCCCTGCAACTCCAACAGAGGGAGCTATCAATCGATCAGTGGTTGGTCCTTCTCACCTGTATAAAGGACGGGTTACAGGAGCTGTCGGTAGTGAATACTTCTCCCGCATCTCAGAAATTCTTGGGAGATGATTACTGGGACGCCCTTGCCAACCCCCTCATCGACACTTAACACCGGATCACCAGGGGCAGACAGGGTGCTGCAAGTGTGGGTGAGCAACTGGCTGACAGGCTCCGAACCATCCAGGACCGTCACCAGGATTTCTTGCTCCACCTCAGGAATGCTGCAGCTCATTACCTGTTTGAAGGCCATGAGTACTGGGGGCGAAATGGGCGTCGAAATATTAACATTCTGAAAGAGGGCGCAAATTTCCTCCATTATATGGATCAATCGAGGAGACTCTGGCATCCCCTCAAGACACCCCTCGAACCCCTCCTCCAAGACTGGGAGTTCATGGCACCGTCCCAGCCCGACCTGACTTTGTTATCGACTATCATCACATCGGGGCCACTTAGGGACCGGGATGTTGAGGAGTTGCGCTGCTGCCTGAGGGAAGCAATGGGGACAACCCCGACCCTGGAGAGTGCCCTGATAACTCTCGCTCCCTTCTCCCATCTCCCAAAGCCACCACTCGAGCTGCTGATCATCCTCCTCACCATGCCATGCTCTGAGGCTTACATGGAGACACTGGGGTCTATTATGGAACATAGGCATGAGCGATTCACCAACCCGGGACTTGATCAGCAGTCCCAGGACGAGATGGTCATAATTGGGAATGGCCCTCCCCTCTCTGATGCCGAGGAATTCTATCGAGAGGTTCTCGCCATGAGTGGGCTCCGCCCAACTAACTCCTGGTTGGAGAAGGACTCGATTATGAGAACTATCACCCCGGGAAAGGTCATTGCCCGACTCTCAGCCAGACAATCAGGCCTACTTTGGGAATGAACAGCCGTTTCCTATCATCTATTTACTCATTATCTAGAGGCTCATTCACATTTGTAAAGAGAAATAATCGTATAACTCACGTGTCACAAATAGGTCCAGTATATACATGGTGGCAAATTTGTATCCTAGTACGTACACGCACATTTAATAATTGTTACACGCGCAACCGAATTCTCATGTAAAGCCAAACTATGCGCGTCGCCATAACAACTGCAGCAGGAATAGGAATCGTTGCAGGGTTCTGCTACCGCATGCCAAGTAGGACCCATTCCTGTAGCAGGAATTGCGCGCATGTGCCTGTTACGTTCCAAATGTAGCAGAATGCTCGTGTTTCATGAAATATAGCGACAAACTAAGTATGTTAGTGTGACCAAACGACTGTGATTGTGTGCTACAGTGAGGTTAAATTGCTACAGATGAGATTCCTATATTCTCAGTATATTGCCACTGGGAGGAGAAATCAGAACAAATTGTGAGCTACTTGCTGTGTAACACTTGACCAAATTAGCACTGGTTATTTTCACTTTATAGAACACCACTATATTATACAGCACTGTTTCCACAATATGTTCAAATTGATAAATTTGACCACTTGCAGGTCCAGGTGCAATCATCTATCAGATCAGAGTTTATGGGTATCATAAATCGTCAGTAAAAACTCAGTACCTATTTGCATTTTAGAGTATTTCATTACTATTTATAATCCAATCTTTTATTTAGAATTAGTATTAAGGTTCAGCCATAAATGAATAAGTACTGTTAATTATATCAACCATCATTAGTCACTATTTGATTTTTTTTATGAAGTATAAATTTTTGCATTTGGGAATTATTGACCTTTTTGACCTTGTGATTGTCATTATTCATTCAAAAAGCACGAATGTCTATATAATGAGTTTAAGCTGCTATCATCTTCCTTCAATTATGAATATTATTTGCTCTATTTGCAACCCTGATTCTCAGTCCTCTGATGCTCTCTAATGTCATATCAAAAACTAGAATTGCATAAGGAAATTCCAGGATAGAAAATGAATGAAGAGGAAGCCCTTTATCTGGATCAACTGTCATCAATTTCTGATATTCCTGCATCATTACAACACTTCCAAGATGAGTATGAGGAGGCTAAGGCTAAGTTGAGCGTGGTGGCCACTGACACTGCTCAAGTGCACAAAACACACAGGGCTTATTTACAGAAAGATGTAAGGGATGGCAGGAAGCATATACAAATTGGCGAAGAACTGCTGAGTGACCTCGAGATTATTCACAAGCCTCCCACTGAGGAACTGCTTGGGAAAGTAGCTGCTATAGATCAGTTTAGTAAGATAGCAAAGTATCTTGATTGGGTTAAATTCCTAAATGAAGCAGTAAGATTTTTAGATAAGCGTCAGAATAGCGAAAGCTGGAGGAAATGCCTGCCAATCTATGATGAATTAAACTGTTACTGCAGCCTAATTGAAGACACCTCCTGTTCAAACCTCAAAAGGTTAATGTTAAGTGAGTGTAACAAGAGGTATTCAGTCATATCTGAAATAGCCTTGAAATCATTTGGAACTGTGAACTGGAAAACACTCAATGAAGAAAACTTACCTCTGACCATAGAAAATGTGAAATTCTTGTTCAAAGTATCAGAACCAATGAATCATGGGAAACCTAATGTCAAGTTAGGATTGAGGTACATATTTAGTCACTTCGAGATTCAATTCAAATTCCATTTCATGAGGAAAGTGAAAACTAATGATATCAAANAATGTGTGTGTGAGAGTGTGTGTGTGTGTGTGACAAGCAGTTGCCTAATTTCACTGCAGTCCCTGCAATGGTTTATTAGCAAGGGTTATTAATGATAAGACTCGTGAAACCTTTGTGGCACACCGATACGATTAGAAATACCTTGGACCATTTATATGAGTATTATACCCAGTTCATCTCCTTGATTATACTGATATAGGAGACATCATCAAGAGCACCGTGATGTTATTGTTTCTCGATAATACCGGTCACGCTGGTATCATTGCTGAGATTCAATATCATGTGAGATACGATACCATTGAGCTTCTGATGAACGAGAGTTGAATTGAGACCCCAATACGAATTTTCCATACAATGATTCCAAGAAATAGTAGTATTATATGGATCTAACAATTTTCTTTGACGTCTCATGCATTACAAAATACAAAGCTCTCAGCATCAGTTTGCGCGTAAATGCATAGGTATTTTCTGGAAACCAATGGGAACTGCATGCATATATGTCTATTTTGTCTCCGACAGATCGAATTTTGCGGTGTCATCGCTATCATCTAACAGATCTGAACTTTTGCTTCAAATTTCTAAAACTTTGGTACCATAAAGCTTAAAATTTTCTGTGTGGTTTTGGCAAATAGAGGGTCCTTAAATTGAAATTTCAGATTTCAACCTGAGTATTCTCAAAATGCAAAATGGGTAGAATATATCCCGCTACGTCACATTCATCGTGTTCAGTGAACATGTAATGAACACTATCAGTGGGGACTATGTAAATTACTAGCAAAACTCCTATATGAACTCCTATACGAACTCCTATATGAACTCCTATATGAATTCCTATATGAATTCCTAGCAAAACTTCTATATGAAAAACTCCTATAATCAAAGATGATAAAAACTACGCAGAGATGAATTAGTGTAGTAATACCACGAGTACTAGAAACGAGTGCCGAAGGCATGAGTTTCTAATACGAGTGTTATTACGAGCTAATTTCACGGCACATNGCAGTCAATTTCACATATCTTGACCCCTGCAGACGCGAATGTGTTTCTGTGATGACAGTTCCTCCCACTACGGGGTTATATAAGATTGGATTGTCAAATTGCATGAAAGCTCTCATATATGATTAATATGAAGGATATCGAATATGTTCCACACCTTTTAAATCGCATTATGCTCATCCAAAGATAACTAAAAGATACATCAATTTCAGAGAACAATCGCTAGGATATCATCTGAGTTCATCACTAGCTATAAGTTCTGTATCAGTACCATAACTGTCATTGATTTCATTGATATCAGAGTCAAGATCCGAATTATTACCGAGATATTCCTCAATTTCCGCATCGTTGTGATCCGGCCAGCAAGTTGACTTCTGGTAGTCGGAATCAGTGTAGAGCATGCGGGCAACCATCTGTAATCCCACAGATATCACAATTGTGATGAAATTGCTCCAAACTGAAAAATATCTTGATTATGATTACTGTTACTTATTAGCCAGATCAAGTCATCCTATAGTTAGCTCATTCATGCATCGTACTTGCAGCACGCTGTCTAGCCCCAAGAATTCTGAAATCTCCGACTATCCCCAGCTTAGCGAGAAGGTCGATCAGCTTCCCCAGAAACTTAGATACTCCTATCATGACCTTGAACGCAAGGAATTTCCTGGTGCAGTTAAAGCGAGCAGTCCGTTTAGGGTCGAGTCTTATCATCACACTGATGGCCCATATACTGAAGAAGAGGGAAACCACCACGACAGAGTCTAGGATGGTCGCCCGTAAGCTCTGAGGATCGTACGAGCAGTCGAATACAGCCAGCACTCTCAGTACCTCTATGATAGACTGAACGAATATCAGCTGGAGGATTAGACGTCTCAATCTCACAACGTTCTGCCTGCGGTAAGTTTATTTGAAATGGCGCAGCTGTTGTTACATTAAAGTGATCACGTCAATATCTCGCTAGTATCAGGCCAACTGCATTCGTCAGTATATAGCTATATACTGGCAAGTGCAGTTGGCCTGATACTAGCAGCGTGATCACCTTAATGCACGCCTGCAGTTACCAGTATCATGCTAGAATCGCACAGGACACGTATCGCGCGATATGCTGACGTGTGACTCCCGATCAGTGCTTAACTTGCGTGGTAATATAATTGCCTACTCCAAATCGCCGCGCGTGCCTTCATCGAAGGCCGAAACAGGCTCCAATGTATATTAATTGGTAAATGGTAATGGGAGCTCACCAAACAGTCTTTACCCTGGGAAGAAATCTGAAGAGGCAGCAGAGTGGAGGCACGCTCAAAGATATTGCTTTCTTACCGTCCCATTTATAACTGAAAAAAGATAGAAATTAGGATCAATTAGGAGCTAGACCATGGTGGGAAAGACATCCGACTCTAAAGTTGGAAACTGAATTTTAGACTGGTTAAATGTAGTCTCGCCTGGGACTGAGAAATCGCTCTGCATTTCCCAAATTCTATATTTTTATAACTCTCAGTTCTCTATTTCAATTGATAAAGGTTTTGTGTGATAATCATTGAGTTTACGCTTAGCCAAAATGACTGCAACCGGCGAGGTAATATGGAGCATTTCTTGATAAAAGATTACAAACATAGAAACAAAACTAGGGCACCATATAGCCGATAGTCAGCTCTTGCTTTTCAATAGAAGAGTTTTTCTATTATTTTCCGTTGTTCAATGTTCACTATAATAATATAATGAAAACAGAGGCTTGGAGTCCACGGTCTGAAGATCTTTGTTTTCCGTTAAACAAAGACTCAACTCAGGGCGCCCCCTTCTTTGTTCAAGTTAAGTTTGAAATCACGCTGACCCAATGAAGATAACACATCTCGTTCACGCGTATATGTGTACACATGGGGAAAAAGGCGGAAGGAAGGAAAAAGACGCGCAATTGTCAGCAATTGTAAGCAGTTTCCACTGTAAAGTGCGCGTCTTTTTCTTCCATATGTCCACTTTTCCTTCCATATGTACATATACTGGTCACAGATTCTCACTATTTTTGATTCTCACTATTTCTGATTTTGTTTAATTTTATATTTGGTGCGTGAAAAGTAACTTGTTCATAAGGAGGATGATCAAGAATTGTGGATTATTAGCACTGGTAATATTCGCCTGTGTGATGCAGGTGTACCATGCCTGTGACAGTTCTGCTGGGTGTACCATGGTGCCCGGATCAGAGAACCAGTGGCTTAAATGGTCGAACTGTAACCAGAATGGTGTAGCGCTATCTCGTACTTGTCCACCAGGGCAGCTTGTCGATGCTCTTGAGTGGCGAGAATGGGGTGGATATGGCCTAGTTGATGTTGTTCTGAGTTGCAATGGGTCACAACTTGACATAACTGGAAACACAGGAGGCTGGAACAATAGGAAGGCTGGTTGCGCTACAGGGTTCTCTGCAATAAAAGGACGAGAAGAAGCTTCGTATGGAGTCGTGAATGCTGAAATGCTCTGCTATGAAACTGACTTGTGGACTCGGTCTAATGAAAATTTCAATGGTTTCTGGACCAAAACCATGACATGCCCTGAGCAGTGGGTAATTACTGGGTTAGAGGTAAGAGAACATGAAGGACACGGCATAGTTAACTTCAGGCCACTATGCAGCAAGCTCGTCCAAAAACCCGACAACCCTCCTGTACCGAAAACCAGTGAGTGGACTGAGTGGGCTAATACAAACGCACAGGGATTTACTTTAATGGAGCTATGTCCAGATGGATATGCAGTTGAAGCACTGCAGTGGGAGGAACAGCCTGGCTTCGGCCTAGTGGAGCTTTTTATGGATTGTGGTTATGGGGGAATTGCCTTTACTCGAAATACTAATGGTGGAAAAAACCCCAAAGTGAGGTGCGATTCAGCTGATCAATATGGATTTAGTGCTGTTAAAGGCAAGGAGCAGCCGGGTTATGGGATCATAGATGCCGGAATGCAGTGTCGTAACAGCGACACATGGGTGGTGTCCAGTAACAACACACATACTGCGAGCTTTTGGAATGATCTCGATGCTTGCCCTGAAAATTTCATAGTGACTGGACTCGAAGTAAGAGAGCAACATGGGTATGGGATTATAAACTTCAGAACAAGATGTACAGAATGGGATCTTTAAAGTTTGTAATTTTGAAGTTACGAAGTAAACACATCGATAATGATTATATGCCTTGTTATTTGTTTACTGATGTCAGCATTTAGAATAAGCATTCATCATCACAATTTATTTCTCAGAATTAAATCCTAAATTCATCTTATTCAACATTTTAGGATGTCGTTCAAACTCCTTTTCTTACTGGCTCTGTTTTCTGAACTCAAGATGACTCATGGTCTCGAGTTGAAGTCTCTGGTGCCATTGTTCAAGCAGAAGGTGGCCGAATTCAAAGAATTGAGTGAAAAATATCATGACAAATCACTTGATTTTCCGTCAGATAAAAAACGCTTCCAGATTTTCGTTAAAGCATACAGATTTGTCAAAAGTTTGAATAGTGGTTCAAACAAGAACTGGAGAGCAGTACTGAATCCATTTTCCATGATGACTGAGGAAGAGAAGAAGCTGCTCCATGGTTTGAACAAGACAGCGATGACAGACAGTGATCCATCCTTTTCTCCAAAAAAGAGAGATCTGTCTCCTCAATATCAAGATGCAGCAAGGAAAGCCCCTATCAACATTGACATAGATGAGGTAGACTGGACACATAAAATACCCCCAGTTAAAAATCAAGGTGGGTGTGGAAGCTGTTGGGCTTTTTCCGGGACAGCCCCTCTGGAGTACCAACTTAACAAGTACAAGGATGATGTCACGTCCATATCCGAACAGCAATGTGTAGACTGTGCTTATTCTGAAGACGCTAATGGATGTGGTGGTGGATGGCCTGACGCATGCTGGTACATGATACAGCATAACGGCAATATTGCTGCTGGCATAGATGATTATGAGCCATACAGGGCTACCGATGGTCCGTGCAAAACCACTGAATCCACAAAATCTTCTATGGGAGATTACAAAATTCTGGGTTGGAAGTGGACTGTTGGTGCTAATGAAGATGTACAGCGATTGGTTGCAAATCCCAAGACTGGAGTGGTTGCTGCCTTAGTTCAAGCTAATGGTGCATTTGGGTCTTATGGCGGCGGTGTTTTCGATTTCAAGGAATGCTATTCCTACAACCATGGCGTAGCAATTGTTGGCTATGGCATTGACAATGGTCTTAAGTTTTGGAAGGTGAGAAATAGTTGGGGTACCTGGTTTGGAGAAGGTGGATACATTAGGATGCTTCGTGGACCTGGCATTAGCATCTGTAATATCGTCACATGGCCTGAAGTTCCATATGTAGCAACTGACGCAGAGGAACCGACATACTTTCACAACAATGAGATAGGGAAGGAGTGCATAAGCGCTGAGGTTCCTTTCGGTTACTTCTATCGAGGTACCATCAACGTGACTAAATCTGGGAGGAAATGCCAGAACTGGCTAAGCATGACACCCAATGCTCATGATACAACTCCGGAGGCAAATTTCAATGAGGGGATTGGTGATCACAACTATTGCCGTAACCCTGACAGTTCACCTGACCCTTGGTGTTACAATGGCGAGGGAACTGACCCTGTCAGAGAGGCTTGTGATGTGCCTCGATGTGCATGTGGCTATGAAATTGTAGCTGTGGAAAGTCAAAGAATGAGCAAGGCCAAAGCAGCCGAGCTCTGTAACCAGGACATGATGTGCGCAGGGATAAGATGTGATGGTGATTCACGCTGCTGGAAGGTTGAAGATGGTGATGATGGATGGGACCCTACTGTCGGTGTGTACAGAAAAGGTGGGGATTCTTGTGTGACAACTCCTGAATATGCTGATCCTGGGGACGCTGATCCTACGCCCTGCAACTGGATGTGGGACTTAATTGACGAGGGCACTGAAATCTTCGATACAATGGATGCTGCCAAGAATCAGTGTGAGATGGATGGAGATGCTTGTAAAGGAATATTTTGTGATGGTTTTTCGAACTGTTGGGTAGATCGTACAGATTTTGACAGCTCCACCAAAAAATACACGTTGTATGGTAAATCATGCTCCCATGAAGACGATGAAATCGGGCTGGACATGACAAAGGGACCTGATGAGAGCATGAAATTAGGAAAAGAATGTATCGACACTTCCGATCAGAAGGGATATACATACAGAGGCACCATGAATGTAACAGGAACAGGACTTCCTTGCCAAAAGTGGACAAGTCATGAACCAAATGAACATCTCGACGTAGTCCCAGTCGAAAACGATGCACGGGGTATAGGAGATCACAACTACTGTCGGAACATTGGCGATAAGATGGGACCTTGGTGTTATAATGGCAATGGTACAAGTCCTGTATGGGAGAAATGTGACATTCCCCTCTGTCCTGTCTGTGACTATGAAATCTCTGACTGGGGAGACAAAACCTACCATAGACAGGATGCTCTCGAAAAGTGTACTGTCCATGAGGATTGTCTGGGAATCTCTTGTAAGGAGGACAACAACTGTTGGCTGAACATGATTGGCGGTAGTGAAGTTAGAAGACCGACAGTGTACAGCAAGATATGCAGAGAATTTTGCATCAATGAGTAATTCATGTATTATGGAAGATCAGAAGGTATGTAGTCAAAAACAGATTGTTTTCTTCCAATTGATGAAATTTGTTGACGATGAGTCGTTGTCTACTGCGTTCCAAATTATAATTGCACTTACAGAACAATCTCAAGATAAGAACTCACGCTCAACCACATATTGTGCTTACCCTGATTGCTCGATGTATGCCACCATCAGCTGGAAGAAGGCCAGGCAGCATAATGCCTCATATCTGAAATAAGTAGATTAGGTATGGATAATAATTTATGGATAATAATTTTGCTATTCAAATACTTATTAGAGAACTTCAGCTTGTCCATACCAAGAACTATAATTGTTATCAAGGTCATTGACGAAAGGAAAAGCGCTATGGGCTAGAAATAAACAATTTAGATATTAAAGAAAGCATCATTCTGATCAAAAGTCGAAAGTTCCTTGTGTTATTCAGAAATTTTGAAATAATGCTTGATTACATCTATCTACACTCCTCCAATCACAACAATAAACAGATGCCTAGCCTAACACATTTGCATTTCATCACAGAGTTCATTATTGAAGACAAGATCAAATATGATTGAAGCATATTCTGTGGTTTCTAGACAAGAAGCGGTGTCGTCGGTTTCGTCACAGTGGTCTGACCACCACGCCACCAGCTGCTTGAGGTCCTGACTTATCTGCACTGTCATCCTGGGGTTGCCATGATATGTCACTTATTATAATGGCTGTTTGACAATCCATTTAGAAGTATGATATACAGCTCAATGTAATTGAAGTGGATTATACTCACGATCGGCAGGTGTCACAGGTTTCCTCAGCTGGTTTACCGAGGAGAACAGACTCATAACTTGCCTTGTCACACATCCCGATAGCTGTACACACGGACTGGAGGGATGGCAGATGATAGCCAAAATATGATCCCATATTAGAGTATAAAGTATGTGAAATCTTGTTATCATATGATCTAGTTCCACTTACAGAGGCAGAAATTTTCTCGGCAACAGTGTCCAGGGCTAGTTTTCCATATGTCTTGAGGAAGGTTTTGCATGTTTCTGTCATACTGGCAGGAATGCGTTCGCACAGCTAAGGGTACAACCAAGTTATCCACACTTTATATAGATGATGCGGATCAGATTGAGATCAAACATAAATGGCTTGTACCCGCTCTACCTTCGAGATTAAGTTACCTTGCTGGTAGCAGCGATTATTTTCTCTTCATTCTTCTCACTGAAAATGTACTTCTCCATCTCAGTAAAGGTGAAAGTGCATGCTTTACAAGTTATGAAGTTCTCTAGGTTCTCACTTTCCTGAACAGTTATATGCGTGTGAAAAAATCATTATATATCCCCATTCTGTAATTTGTGATCATCTGCACCTCCTATAGGGTACATTATATGGTTCCAAACCTCGTCATACTTGTCACTCCAGTAGTTCATCTGACAGAACTCGGTTGCCTGGCAACTCTCAGCCACCTCGTGACTGCTGCACCAATACGAGGGTCCCTCGTGGCACCTCGTGTTAGCGAAGTGGAAAGTGTTGGACAGTCCAATGAGAAGAGAGACAAGGAGGAGTGAATTTCGGAACATATCGCTGTTATAGCTCTGTTATGTGTGTAGATGTGAGGATAAGTGGCGAGATATGAAGCATAGAGATCGAGGAGATGGCTTATATAGACAAAGTTTCTGCTGGCTCTTTAAAAATATCAAAGTTTCAAGTGGAGAAAAAGCGATCAGTTACAACAAAATTAGGTTCAATCAAAACTCGGTCCACGGTTGAAACTCTGGTCAAATCACAACTCCTGTAAGAATATTGGAAGAGAGGGTACTGTACTTCCATGGAATTATGGAGCTCAAAGTTCACATGATGACGGTAGATAACAGTATCTCACGTACAGAAGTGAAATACGTTTTCCCAACCACTCGGTGGTTTTATGCTTGAGCTCGTGACGCTCTGCTATGCGAAAGTCTCTTATCAATAGCGGATAGAATTTCAAATTGGATTATCATTATACGTGAAAGCGCTAGTATATTTTCTCCAGTTCTTGTATAACTGTAGAGATAAATGGAATAATTGCGATGATGAAACTCCATAGTATGGTGGATCAGAAGGGTCACCTAAGGTGAGTACTCTGTGATCCACGTGTTTGGATCAGAAGGGTCAAATTCTATTTTTCCCTGGGGTCAAATTTGATTTGAGTGACCCTCCTGATCCACGTAAGGTGGATCAGAAGGGTCACCAAATTTTGACTTGACCCCAGAGAAGCGCACGTGGATCAGGAGGGTCACCTAAGGTGAACTCTGTGATTCACGTGTTTGGATCAGAGGGGTCAAATTCAATTTTTCAGAGATAAAAGTCTGTGTGACCCTCCTGATCCACTATACTTCAATATCGGAGGATATCGATTCCATTATTGGTGACAGTAATTATTGTTAGCTCTTTCTATCTGTTTTCTGGTAACATCACACTTCATCAGACTATCTCAAACTTGCCGGATGTTATCTGTCCACTGTTTCTTGCGCGCAAGAAACAGTGGACAGATAACATCCGGCAATCTCAATCTCAGTCCCAATCTCCAGTCATGAAACTTTGATATCACTATCAAATTTATAGTTTGATATCATCAAACCGATACCATGTAACTATGTAACTGCATGGCTTGCACTACTATACTGCTACTCCTAACTCCCTTCACAAATGATCGATTTGTAGTCGATTTGTTGTACGGTTTCCGATTCTCCCCATGTCGCACCGCGCGAGTAGTGATTATTACGAATTACTGTCAGCAAGGGTAGTTGCCTGGCGATGCTAGGCCCAGCTGACGCGAGCCGCGAAGCGGCGAGCGCCAGCGAGAAATAGAATAATTTGTCTGAGAATAATTTGCGGCGCGCGATGAAATTTTCGACAGGCAACAGGGGCTATCATCGACAGCCAACAAGGGTAGCTATACAGTTATAGGGAGTATCTAGTCCTAAAAATGAGATTTGATGAACTTACGTATTTGCGAGGCAATGGAGAAACTGGAAACCACGTACAAATACCATTCCCAGCATGTGAGTTATTCCAAACACCTGATAAAGTAGTGTTTTAAAGTCATAAACTTTACAACACTTCTTTATACAATCAAATTGGGGAATGGTGATGTATGATTATGATAATGATTCATGACAGATGAATCGAAGTATCATAACAATCAAGTGATCAACGCTTCGTTTTATTGCTATAGTAAAATGTTCGTCCAAACCCCTAATATTCCACAATCTTACTACTTATAATTGGTCCTCATCACTTGAGAATGGAAAGCATTTAGACCACCAAGGAAGATATGGACGGGAATACTCAATTACTATCAACACTTCAACAATATACGACTATCATTGCTCTAACATTGTATTGTAACCTTAAGATAGGATAGCCCTATCAGGATAACAGAGGCCGGAGGCCGCGGGTCCTGCTAGTATATCATAATTATCATGGGGTGATCATGGGGTGATCATGGGGAGATCTAGTATGAGATGGGATCTAACATAATTTCGGTTGATATAGTTTTTATTTGCCATAAAGATCTAAAAGCAGCTGTATTGCATTTTGTATTAGGGAGTGTAGGGACCGCGTGATTGAGACTAAAATCTCAGTCAAGGTGCAATCTNGAAACCACGTACAAATACCATTCCCAGCATGTGAGTGATTCCAAACACCTGATAAAGTAGTGTTTTAACTTTACAACACTTCTTTATACAATCAAATTGGACTATGGAAATGTAATTGTATGATTATGATTTATGATTCATGACAGATAAATTGAAATATCATTACAATCAAGTGATCAACGCTTCGTTTTATTGCTACAGTAAAATGTTCGTCCAAACCCCTAATATTCCACAATATATCATAATTATCATAATTATCATGGGGGTGATCATGGGGATATGATGGGGAGATCTAGTATAAGATGGGATCTAACATAATTTCGGTTGATATAGTTTTGCTATAAAGATCTAAAAGCAGCTGTATTGCATTTTGTATTAGGGAGTTTAGGGACCGCATGATTTGTGCCTCTAATTGAGACTAAAATCTCAGTCAAGGTGCAATCTGCTGAGAGCTCTTTAGAAATATTTCATTTGTTATGGGATGATCCATCCGGCGTTTCTAAGAAAACTTCTCTCTTATCTGGAAAATACTGCTGTGAATGGTGTGATTTGCAGACCCATGATATGACCAATGATTAAGTTTGATCACACACATACACACACACACACGCACACACACAGACACAGACAGACACACACACACACACACACACACAAGCACTGACCCACGCACACGCACACACACACACA
>CAMPET010000199.1:26817-79402 GCA_946803715.1 Beroe ovata | reverse complement strand
TGGGGGGGGGCTGAGCAGAGTTTCATGATGCTGCGTCTCTTTATATAGATGTATTCGTGAAGGTAGGTATTCTGCGAGTGTTGAATGATCGTTAATAAATCGGATATGTTACGTCAATTTCATTTTTTCGATTAACGATGTGGCATAGTACGCCATACGTACAATATCAAATGAATCGTAGTTGTGCATGACTGTCATGTTTATCAACAATACCAAGCACTTAGGTACGGCACACACACGCCATACGTGCAATATTAAATGAATCGTGGTTGTGCATGACTGTCATGGTTATTAACAAAACCAGGCACTTAGGTACGACTCACACACGGCACACATGCACTGAGCTGTACTGCATGGTATCTACAACATTATACTGGGGTGGTTTTATACTAGCCACTGGGGTCGTAATTTGTAGAGACATACTATTGTTGAGCACATGTGCAGGTGCAACGCGCCTTTGACCGTTCCCGGTTTTATAGTACACTCGTTCCCCACTCACATACATGGGTTTTCTCAGACGGGATTATAAATATAATAGAGGCCGCTCAGATTTAAAGTTCAAAGATTATTAGTTCAAAGATTATAAGTTCAAAGATTATAAGTTCAAAGTTCCAAGTTCAAAGATCGACTTCTGATTAGATATTGATTTCTTCTCAGAAGTTAACTTCTGGAGTGATACGTTAATATCTATTATCTAACTGCTTCCGGGCGGTTTCCAAGACTCGAGCAACCGATTTTAAACGAGGAGCAACATGTAAAGCAGGAACAGTACAATTATTGGTGAATTACCTTAACAAATACTTTTGTGTGTAAGATTTCTGTAATTGGTAATGATGCTGTGTAGTTCTTGGTTTGTATAACCCCATGCTGAAAAGGTCCTGGGTCAATTATAATCATACAATATTGTTAGGTGATGGTGCAAGAATTACACTTCTTCTTAGACAGTATAGAACACAATTAACCAATTAATTAACCAATTTATTGAATTGGATTGATGAGTCGAGCAATGAACTTGTGTTTCAGGTGTGTGAAGTAGGTGCAGTGTGTGATGCCTGACTAACTATGGACTATGGAGGAGTCAATAGTCATCTATATGGAGGAGTCATCTCCTAGTTCTATAGCAGCTACTAACGACAGAACACCCCAAAATCTGGGTAAGATATTTGTGTTTGTAGAACTTAGTTCTTGGTAAATATGATTATTTAAATATTGATGTGAAATTTATGCCTTGATTTCTGGGAATACTTTTTCGACGTCATACTGTTAATTTATGTTCGCAGAATTTAGTTTGAGCACCTTTGGAATAGGAAAATAGGAAGAAAGATTCTTCTTTCAAGGAAAGTACTTTACGATGAATAACATGTGTGCTATTCCTTTCTGCTCTTGCAAAGTATGTAATCCAACGATTCCTCGAGAAAGATTCTTTTTGTCCAGTTCTTTGTCCCTCGGTTTGAAGGTGTCATTTCTAGCACCACGTTCCCCTCACGATGTGTTAATGGCAAGTGTGAATAATCAGACATCTGCTGCGATCAATAGTTCCGACTGTTTTATTGGAAAAACATGGTCGGAAAACGAGAACATCCTTATTTTGCGATTTGATATTTCATAATCATATGCAATTTTGTAAACTCACAGTCTGCCAAACCATGATCTCTCCCTAATTTCATAAAAGATGCGAATATATTTCAAAGATAAAATTATTTAACTCATGAGGATGTCTCAAAAGTTGAAATGCAGCGGTAACAGTAGCTTGCTTTCCAATCGTAAGATAAAATTGTTACATCAAACCTATTCGGTGCGAATTGCCCAAATTTCACTCGGCTTCGCCTTGAGAAATATGGCCAAATACGCACCTCATAGGGGTGATGTAACAAATACAATATATTATTATTATGCATCTACACCTGGCAGGTTTATGCAGTGCATTTAAAACTCTATAGGCATCGTACAATCTGTGTGCAATAATTGGTAACACACTACTGTGCCACAATAATTTATGATTGAACAAGTTTGGCATTGATTTCATACTTTTCCTTGTGTTTGAAAAGGGTGTCAGGTAAAGACGGTGCATAATTCAGTTCAATAATTCGTAAAAAATAAAACATCAGCGTTAACAACCTCGGCCTTCGTCCTCGGTTTATACTGCCATAATTACGGTTAAATAAGTTTAGTACTTTTTACTCGTTACTAAACCCTTCATTATGATTATGTAACCTTCCTTCACAGCTCCCATTATTTGGACACCGATGGCTAAGAACCTGATTCCACTTCTCCTTGTGATGCTCATGGCCCCGCTTTACCGCACGACGAGCGTGATAGAAGTGGAGAAGAAACATGTTTTCTGTTCGCTTTCCGAAATCAGAACCATGGCCTGCACGTGCTTCCCCTTCCTGTACGGGAAACTGCAATGTTCTGAAGATCATGCGAACTTCAAGTCAAGCCGGTGCCCCACTTACATATACTACTGCCAGAATTTGGCAGCTGGTGAACGAAAGACCAACATGTGTTGTAAGGCTCTTCTGTGTTATGGCGAAAAGCGAAACTGCATTTAGAGTTTCGGATGATCAGTTTCTATAACTCTTCACTGTGATTCGGTATGATAGTTGTAGTTATTACCACTAGTTTTTCAGATTTCATAAGATTTTGTTTCTCACTCGTACTATAAATTCATCGCCCCAATTTATAAATTCATCGCCCCATTTTTTTGAAAATTCCTATTAAATTAGTCCGCTTAGTCACGTGATAAAATTAGGGCGATGGATTCAGTAAGAGCCTTTGTTTCTACTTCGAGATCTGTCGGGCAATCCTATTCGGGGTTCGCGGCAAAACGTTGTTCACTCATGTGCTTACCAAATACCAATTCAGTAACACTGTAAGTTTCTGCAGCGCAGAGGGGCAAAAACATGTATGCTTTGGTCTGACGCATATTATTCCCTAAAAGTAGGGACTATAGGGTCTGGAAAGGTGTAGCAGGGACGTGTCACGTGTATAAAAATATTCTCTATGCACAATGGGAACCCGCATAAAATAGGCTATAGTTAATGTTATATTGTTTAGCTCAGCTCACCGGCGTATTACTTTTGAAACTATAGAAGGCTCTGAAAATAGAAACTCATTATTTCGCAGCCGTGAGCCGCCACTTTCAACAACCGTCGATCATGACTCCTCTAAAAGTTGTGTTGGTTGTGTCCATGGCATTGTTGAATACTCATGCTATAACAGGCCTTGTAGCAGGTATACTGTACCTCATCTCAGGGGGGATACCAGTCTCTGACCTTGACACCCATGAGCAGCAGCAGCACCCCATGATGAACTTTCTTCTCCCAGTGGATACTAATACTAATACTGATACTGACAGTGGGACTAATAGTGGTACTGCAGGTGCTGATAACAGTCTTCTTGAACAGGACAATGGACTGCAGATGAAGGCGGGCGACGTGTTCCAATACCCACATTGTATAAAGATGCACCATCAATACAGCCCTGTGTCGCAACCAACCTCCGCATTCCGTGTTTCAGAGGGCGGATTTTTAGAGTGTTTCGAGTACTGTCAATTAGCGGTGAAGTGTGACGTGTTTTCCTACGACCACCTTGTGAACAATTGCTCTCTTCACAGGAATACCGTCATGACAGAACGGAGTCCTCTGCCAAGTATCATGGAGAAAGAAGAGATGGTCAATCCGTTTAAGGTCATCGCATCTAAGGATTGCTTACAATGTCTAGAGTCACTGGAAAGTGTCTTCACAGCTTCATACGGTGTGAAACTTGAACAGGCATTCATGGTCTATGGGCAGGCCGGTAGATGCTTGTCTGTCTCGAGTACCAGGACGAATGGGTCCACTGATGGTGCTGGCAATCTGAACACGGATTCCTACATACTGGAGTGGATGTCCTGCTCCAAAGCGAACACTTGGGTCATAACACAGGTGGGGGAAAACAGAACAAGTCCGGCTGAGATGGGGTATCACTCGATCAGAGTGAGTCTCTATAAGAATCTGCAATGGAGTCTTGAATCCCGGCCGTATTCCCCTGACGAGGAATCATTCTTCGTGGTTTACCTTGCAAGAACCGATTCGGATAAGGCAGGACAGGTCCTCAATATTAGGAAATCAAGATGGGAATTCTGTGAATACGAATTTGCCACCACAAGCAAAAGCTCTGATTGGTATTGGTCGGTCTTCACGGTGATTAGAGATGACGGTTACAACCATTATGACAAGAACTTGAACGAAATTCGCGTGGTGGATGCTGGTCCACAGCATAAGAAATGTCCGATAGAAAGCATATTAGTTAAGAATGGTAAAGTCACGAACGGAGAGAAAGTCCCGTTCTTTCTAGAAGGTTCAGCAGTGAAGATCCGCTGTAACAAGGGCTACAAGTTGAATTCCACTCATGGTAGGCAGATTTTATCCTGTTCTAAACGAGCTGGGAAGTTAACTCCGTGTGTGGCTGAGAATGAAATTCTCGGTGAGAGACTCAAGGGAGAGTCTATCTATATAAGTATCATCATTTTACTCTTCGCACTTCTCGTCTTCTGCACTTTCAACCAACCTTGGTCTAAGATATGTTCTGTCCTTAAATCATCCAGGCAAGTTATTGACCCTCATCTATACAGCAACAACAAGTCTGATCAGAACAATGAAATCCACATGAATATGTTAACCTCAAGATCAGATATATCCAATTCGGGGTCAAAGTCTCCTGCAGCTGTTGTGAACAATACAGCTGCCGATGTGAACAATACACCAACAATACAATTACATGATCCATGTGATGCTAAGGACTCTGAAGACCCATTCGATCCGGATCATACTGCAGACTCCGCAACAGCTAATGAACCGAACTGTAGAAAAAGTGAACCAAGACTTAGACATGATCGTATTCACATCACAGAAGGAGGCCAGTACAAATTTAGAAGCAGTACAAATTTAGAAGCAGGTCAACTTGCAGAAGAGGCAGTAATTGAAGCTGAAGCTGGTTTTAAAGCAGAGAAAGAAGGTGCAGAGAGCTCGACCACAGACCATCTGGAAACGCTATAATTACAATCTAAATTAATACCACACCTCCAGTACCCACTGACAGTGATTCACAGCGCGGAACCCTAGCTGCATTTATTGATGATGGATTTAGCATTATCAATTATATCATATCATGAGCATGGGATCCATAAGCAATGGGATCTTCCGCTGCCGGCAATTATTGCCCAAGAATTTCAATTATGAAATTGAATCGGCCTGCCGACAACTGCGCAATCACATATAAGATTAAGAATTAATCTCAGACTCAGGCCACGACCTGCCCGGTCAGTGTCAATGTTATTGTTTCGGGCTTATCATAGCCCAATTGAAACGTGAACGTGACCGAGAACTGTGCCAGCGTTCAGTGGTGGACACTGTCCACTGGACAGATGACACTAGACAGAAAGCATATGGCGAGAAAACTGATGCAGATGACATCTGGTGCAATTATGAACAATTAAAACAAGTTTAAGCTGTATGAGATGTTTAAGCTGTACTGAGATGCATCACCCGCTTTTCTGTGATGAGCGTGAATTATTGGAAAAGTACACACCCAATCATGACATAACTCCACCCAGATCTTCATCAACTTCAAGCTGTAATTGATGATTTAAAATTTAATTTTGATCACCCTTCGAGTAATTCATGATATTGATAACATCAACAATTGAAAACAATAAAATAAAACATGCGGTTTTTGATGGTCTTTATGTTTAGCGTCGTAAGACTTCACCTCTTTTGCTCTTTGCAAGAAAATCAATCTGCAATAGTTAAGCTGCTCACAGAAGAGCTGGGGGAAATGTGTTGAAAATGTCGGTATTCTGGTCATCATGCACGGAAGACCCAAGTTGCGAATACCCAACAATTCTGTTGGGTATTCGCAACGTTGGGTATTCCGTACTGTTACTGATGTAACCTGTCTAAAATTTCAATTTTAGACCAGCATGCAGCATTTTTGAAGGCGTTCCTAAATTGAAAACAACTAATATGGAAAACAACTATTACTACTACTAGCTTGTTTGTTTTTGACAAAATAGATTAAAATCATTTCGTTTTCGCTGAGGGCACCATATGGCAAAGAAGCGTTACAATCACTGACAACTCAATGACCGATGTCCTTTACATAAATTCTTCGATTATCATCCCAGTCTCAACTGTTTTAACTCCGTTTTCGCACTTCTTAATCTTCTGATCAATCACTGCTGAACCACTCATATCAGCTGTCGATATGTCAACTGATACACCATCATCAGATCCGGAGATGAGATCCCCTCCCATCTTTCCTCCTCCCTCATTCATCCTCACTGTCCTCGACGGTATCTTGACAATATCAACCACTGTCCCCATCCCTTTAGTCCGTCCATTCCGGAAGAACAGGCGAGCACCCACACATATCAAATCCGGATACTGCACGAATTTTAACTTCACCTGAAACGCACATGTATTCAATTTCAATGGAGGAAGATAAAAACCAGCAAATGCGAAATATGGGAGGGGGATCTATGTTTAATAGGCAACCAAATTCTGAGAAATGAGATACAATCGATGCTTCCTGGTCTCTCACCTTGGCTTTCTGCCCAGTGGATATCTCCTTTTCCATCTGTAAAATCTCTACTTTCTGCCGTATACTGTCCATGAAAACTGTAGCTTCAAATCCGGGCTGTAATTTGTGATTTGTAATTGCAGAGAGCGCAAGATGGAGACCGAAAAGCAACTTTGAAATGAGTCATCCTGGTGATCCAACTGATGAGACATGATATAACCTTGAGTTTCGACGAGGATGAGTGTTGTAAGATGTAGATATCTGCAGTAAACTCCTGCACACAATACGTCTCGTAACTCGGGCACTGCAGTACCATGCCTTTGCGGGGCGTGCCGTCTGAAAAGACCGATGTAGGACATTATTCGCATAATCTTTTATCGGGTTGAAAGAACCCATTATACTTATGATTCAGCTTGGTCCTGGTAAAGTTGAAGTATCATAAAGTGGAGGTGTGAGCCAATACCTAGTTTGTGGAAGGCAAGGCTGACCATCTGGCCACACTTAGCGAGTCTGCGAGGCATTCTGTTACATTGTATACTCGCTATTTTCACCTCCTGGTATGTCATATCGTCAAATGGACCGAGGAGAAGTGTGTCTTCTTCTCTTATACTACCCCTGCATATGACGTGAGTTACGATATAATATGAAGTAGAGGAGTGAGGGAATGAGAAAATAACTTTGCAAAGCACTGACTTCGTAACGAGTCCTGTGAGTATTGTTCCTTGTCCGGTTACACTCAGCACACCGTCCATAGAGAAACGGGGAGCAGCTGCAAATTTTACAAGATTTTAGGTGAAAATATTACGGTTTCCAATGTGAGAGAGCGAGGGAGTACTCTGAGTTTATTAACGTGGCACAATCTCCAGGTTCAAGTAGGAATTATTTCAAATTTTGTGTGGTTCCGAGAAATTTTCAATCTGAGAGTTTTATCTCGATTCTAGCAGAGTTACCTTGCTGTGCCTCTGCTCTCTCCTCCTTGGACAGAGCAGGCTGTAGTCGGGAGAGGAAATGATGGAGAAGAGGCAGATTCTCACCAGTGACTGCTGACAACATGAAAACCGGAGTCCTGGGGGGGACCACGTGATTAGAGTTTGTTTTCAGAGCCAATACGTTAACGTTACATAGCCGGCTACTGCTTACTAGTTAGACGCAATTCGCTGTCAAGCAATTAACTCTGTCAATCATAACATTAGCTCTGATATAATACGTGAAGTGCTTTTGATGGGTCGAATAATGGCATCCATTGATCAATCAAGTTATCAAATTCAAGCTATCTCACGAGTCACGAACCTTTCTTTGATATGCAGGGCTGCCTGTTCTGCGTCAGAGAAGGAGTTCACGGGGTATGCTGGCCGTCGTAATGCAGGACTCTTCAATATGCCCTCAATCTGCTGTCGACACCTATGTGAGATGCATGAAGTGAAGCGCAAATAACGACTCCAGAATTATGTGACACATTGTGTACCGCGACGTGTAGCACTGTGCAGCACTGACCTCCTTAGTGTAGCAGGACTTGTACCGTCTATCTTTGTTATACACACGAAGGATAGAACTCGCAGTGCCACTGTGAGTCCCATATGTTCTCTAAACGTCCCCACTAACCAGAGATGGTATTTAAAATAGGTGCTTCGTATACAGGAATGACATGAGCTGTCATCTTCTTTTGAGTTTTGCTCAACTTCATTTGAGACTCCCCCTTAAACTTACCTAGTCCCTGTTTAGAATTGACAACCAGTGCCGCGTAGTCTGGGCAGTGTCCTGTTAAACCGAACAGCGTAGTTTTCAAGTACTTCTGAGATCCGGCTAAATCGATAAGTGTCACTATCTTGGATGAACAGTCCAGGATACTCTCAATGCTATGATTTTCGTAGTTGAACATCTGAAATTAATGTGGAATTGGCATCGAGCCAAAATATGCGATATGTTATCCATAGCACGTATTCGTAATGAACATAGAAAACACGTAATGAACATACCCGTCCCTGCTTATCGAATCCCAGTATCTCCCTGCTGATACTACTGGTGTGTCCGCTCTGTATCTCGTGTAAGTGACGGAATAAGTTGAGGCGGGCTTTTCCCGCCCCATTGTCCAGTTCTCCGTGAGTCAGAACGCCACACAGCGTGCTCTTCCCAGCATCGACATTCCCCAGCATAGCGACACGCAGATCAGTCCACTGTGGCAGGGGATAATGAATTAGGATTCTAAACAACGGTGGGTAGCACGCGTTGATGAACCAGAGTTGAAGTTCTGCTTCAAAAGTAATGTATTACATATGAGCTATCATTCGTCACACAGGCCTTTGCCGGATGTTATCTGTCCACTGTTTCTTGCGCGCGCCGCGCGCAAGAAAGTAGAAACAGTGGACAGATAACATCCGGCAAACAGGCCTCTTCTGACAAACTGAATACGTCACAGTTATGCAGTGGTGTCAGCAAGTTGTGACGAATGGGTACCCAAATCGTCACGCAGGCCTGTTGTGACATACTGGTGTCAACGAATTCCATCGTCAGCATTTCTACGTCACAGAATTGCAGTGTGCAGTGGTGTCAGCAAGTTGTGACGAAGGGTACCCAAATCGTCACGCAGGCCTGTTGTGACATACTGGTGTCAGAGCATTCCTACGCCACAGTCATGCAGTTGTGTCAGCAAGCACACTGGTGTCAAGGATTAAGGAATTCCGTCATGAGCATTCCAACGCCACAGGCCAGGTGAGATGACGAATTCGATTCCAAACGCGCGCGATGCGCGTAAATTGGAAAACACGCGCAAGAAATTGACTCTGAAGATCTCTGCGCGTTCCATGAAGTCACGCGACGTGCTCGTATTCTAGATGTTGCATCAGCAGTGCCCTGCTCATTGCTCTGCTATATATAGCACGTTGTTTCACGTCATAAAATGTAATGAGCTTAACATGCACATTCTTATCAGATTATTGGGACGAAAGTTTATCATTTCTTCACAACAATACACACAGTGCCGTTGTTCATGGTCACACACCAAGGGCGTATCTAAGGATCACAAATCTCCACTTTTCACCCCTTGGAACCTTGATGTGACATGCTGGCAATCGCTCGCTATACACGTCCTGTAACATACCTACACGTCCTGTATACCTACACGTCCTGTATACCTACACTCACCAGGGAGTCCTCATCTTGACTTCTCCGTATGAGGACTTCACTGACAAACTTAGCTCGTTCCTGCACCCCATCGCCCCATGCAGACCGGGGTATGGGCGGTGATTCAGTCGCGTCCTCATTCACTGCTCTGTCATTCAAAACTCGGAACTCCTTCAGAACTATACACTCTGCATCGGCTCTGAGATCACGAGACATTATGAGTTTCATGACTGTCTGGAGATCGCAATTTTGACGGCCATAAGCCTTTCACACGCTAATAACATTGAACATGAGATAGCATGATGAAATTGGATTTCCAATTTCTCTGTGAAATTGTTGTGCAACAGCAAAGTGACAATGCGTGTGACAGCCATGTGACATGCTGTCACTGGCAGCAAGCCTCTGTTGCAAAAGTGCAGGATATGTTGCAGATATACCATCACAATCGATAGCACGGGTTTATTTTAGCTCTCATTTATTTTGTATGACGACTGATTAACCTTGAACATGTATAATATAGACGCTAATAGATCAAGTAACGAATGATAAGTCCTCACAATAGCCATGTACACAGTTGTACACGAACACACACATCACACTATAACAACCAGATACTGATGCCTATAAATAATTCTCTCAAACTCGCTGTATTCTTATAAGACAGTGTACTTATCCGATGTGTTTACTGGTATTACTCACAGCTTGGCCATGGTGCGCAGAGTTTCGATGCTAGCATCCATTTCCTGCCTACACAGTCCAGCCATCCTCCCATTGTCACACACACCAATCTCATACACTGCCTCCCCTTGACCTATAGGGGGGGGGGAATATTGTATATATAAACTGTTCAATTGGGTGAAAATTCTTTGGCATGTCAAATCCTATCAAATAGTCAGAATTGAGTTTCATAAGTAGTTGTCCCTAATATTAGGACGGGAGATCAAATGCAATTCCGTGTTCTATTCCTATCCTCAGTTAAACCTAGTTGTTCTGCAAAACACACAAACGTGTACCGCTAGCCTTCGCACAAGGCTAAAGCTGTTGACAGGCATTTTTAATAATACCTTGTAGTATTCGGCTGATATTATAGTCGAGGTTTTAATAGCGACGTTTTGGATGTGGTCCAAATATTAGCAAAAATACACGGCCCTCAATTACGGAATTAAGGAACCGGAGCGAAAACGAGAGATGAAACTTTGATTTTCTCCCTCAAACACCAGTTTATGATTCCCATGCCGGATTCCCATACCGGAACAGTCACTGTCGGCTCGAGTCTCACCTTCCCTCAATCTCCATTTCATCTGTGTGACGAGGTGTTCCAGTCGAGAGGGATTGGGGTTCACCAACTTCAACTTGTACTCGATATTACCCTCCTCTACCTGTATATAAACAGTATTAAAACTTCATACCATGAGGCAGAAATAGATTTGAGTGTCCCGCAGTTTTAATATGAGATAAACAAACTAGACTTTGTACAATATACAGTTCGTCTGTGTACAGTTTTCTCTATATGAATGTCATTGTGCTGGCAGTTTTCCAATTGTATACCCAAATGCTGTACTAGCAAGCACAATATGGCGGTGATTTAATACTTGTCTACAATCAATTACTATCTTGAATGAGATCATCCAAGTCCAAGTTGAGAGCACATTTATCATTCTTGTTTCCTCTTCTAGTGAGAGAAAAGTAGGCTACAGACTTTGGTACGTGTTTTATGAAGATCTGTTCCTCTGGAAATTTTCCAATTTCCGTGTTAGTATATTACAATGAAATTTGTGATGATTGGCACTGTTTATTGACTATCGACAGTTATAAAATTAAATTTACAACGGAAAGTGGATCAATAACACAAATCAGTATTTCCAACTTTTGATCCTCAATATTGAGTAGAATGTTGAGTAGAATAATGGATGCCGTTACTGTACTGGTATGGGGATTGTACTGGTATGGGGATACACAAACAACACATCTTTTGTCAAATTACACACACACTTTAATGGCAATTGTATGCCTACTGTTGATACTGAACACAATGAATTACACAATGAATGTAGAGCGGTATTATGTACAAATATTAGGGAAATTTCACGTCATCACTTTGTATAATATGACCAATGTTTTCTATAACCTCAGGTGGAAGCTCACAATCCGGTAGCTGCTCAGAGTTAGACAAGAGTCTGGAGGTCCGATGTCTGGGACCCTCTGTCCCCACAAAGAAACAGCCCAGATTCTGAAGATATGTCAATGAATGGCAATGTTTTGAGTTAATTGCATGAATCAGATTTGAAATTTAGCATCCAAAGAACTTGATAATTCAATGGAATTCGATGACTAGAAATGGAAAGTATTTACTCTTTTAGCCATTTTGTAGTCTGTGTCTTCAGGAAACTTGTTCTCAGTTGAATTGGATTCCGGTAGCACCTGAGATATTCAATTTTCGTTTATTATCAAAGCCCAGAATTGGACTTCCTGTACATTTGAAAGGTTCATCAATTATAGACTCACAGTGTTTGCTTCATCTGTAACATTTTTGTCCTCGTTTCCCATGTCTTGTGCTTGACACAGAAAAACTATACTGATTCTTTCTTTTGGTGGTCATGTGTACACACCTGTAAACAATTATAATAACAAATCCTGATATGTAGGTGTCCATTTCCATTCAAATCAGAGGCTTCAAATATTGTCTAAATCGTTACCCAGGCTTCTCTAAGGAATGCCAGTTGTTACTTCATGATAAAATCACAGGAGGTCCATTGGACACCTAGGATAAGTTTATTGATTATTGCAAATATCAAAAGACTGTTTAGTATCTTCAGTATCGAGACCTCCCAGTGCTCCCACTATGATGGCAAAGGAGGGTCATCCTGAAAAAAACACTGCTTGAGCCTTGACGCTCCTGCGCCACATGGATCAGGGGTTTTATCTCAGGAAAACATTGCTTGCAGAGACGTAGCCAGAGGGTATGCAGACAGCAGAGTATACATTGCATATACTGAGTAATCTCTTTGCATGCTGCATTGCCTGAGAAAATTTGTATACTCGAAAAATCCACATTTTAGCACCTTTTCTTTTGATTGGCATTGCCGGGAATACATGATATATACAGACCAGGCAGAACCCGACATAACTACTTTCCTGAGTAGAAGGCCACTCCTGAAAACCTGGTGCCTTCAATCTTCATCTCTCCGGCCTTCAGCGCAGGCGCTGACATTTTTTTCCTTTACAAGCTACTGAATACTGGTAATTGGTATGTGTATGTTAGACCCATGCTCGAAGCTGCACTTACATAGTTTGACAAGCCTATAACTCGCCTATAATTCACTTGACTATGGCGGATCAGAAGGCTCACACAGAATTTTATCTCTGAAAAATAGAATTTGACTCTTCTGATCCACACGTGGATCACAATTCACAGGGTTCATCTTAGGTGACCCTTCTGATCCAAGTGGTGCTTCTCTGGGGTCAAGTCAAAATCTGGTGACCCTCCTGATCCACCTTATGTGGATCAGGAGGGTCAATCAAATCCAATTTGACCTCAGGGAAGTGCACGTGGATCAGAAAGGTCACCTAAGGTGAACTCTGTGATCCACATGCATGGATCAGAAGGGTCAAATTCTATTTTTCCGTGTAACCCTCCTGATCCACCATACTGTACTATTCTCCCTCTGCACAACTCCCCAACACCCAGGAAGAGGAAGAATGACTAATAAATACTTGCCAAAGGGACCAAGGTAGTCAATCTTTGGAGGGGCGCCCCTACTCGACTGACCTTGCAAGAGGTTATCAACTGTTGCTCAGGCTAGGGGACTCTATTCCCATGATAGAAGTGCAAGAGGCAAAATCTCAGTAGAACACTACTGCACCATTATAGCGAGAGGTCTCAATGCTGAAGAAACTAAACATATTCTGGCAATGATTGAACACCCACATAGAATAGAATAGAAACTTCAATAAGATGAACCATATGATGCAAGGCTGAAAGTTTCATAATGTTTTGGGACCCTTCCCCAAAAATGACATTCTCAATATGTGGTGGAAATGAAATCATTTGTCAATTATATTTGAAGGTTTGCGGATCACAGAAGCATAATTGATTTGATGCAAAATTAAGTCTCCAGGCAACTCAATACTGACAAATAATTAAATTATTATTCATCACTTTATTCATTGAATTATTTGAATTACATACCGACGCAGGGTACTCCTTGTGATGCAATTTTGTCGATCGATGATAGACCCTGTCGAGAATTTCGTTGCGCGCGCGCAAACGATGCAAGCTTGCATCAGCGGCTTGCATCATGATCAGCGGTTTGGCATCGCCCGACAAGATGCAATTATGAATTAAGCCGCTTAGCAATGACATGATGAATTGATAAATATTTGCCAACATGTCAGATTTTATTCAACTTTTGTTTTTCGCGCGCGCGACTTCATTGGCCTTTGATGGAAGCGCGCCGCGCGAAAAACAGCAGGTCAGATGATATCTGACAAATGGATGTTATCTTACTACTTATTGTCGATCGATGATAGACCCTGTCGAGAATTTCGTTTCGCGCGCGGCGCAAACTTATTCTGGCGCAAGCCGCTTCGCGGCTTGCATCAGCGGTCTGGCATCGCCCGACAAACTACTTATAATTGGTCCTCATATATCAAGGGGCTGGCAAGCCCCTCGCGGCATCNGAACTGAAAAGTCGTAGAAAAAACCACGGAGACGCGCAGCGCGCGCGGAGTATTTGGGTCACGCAGCGCGGGAACACTGTTTTACCAAAAGAGACAAGAATTATTTTCAAAAAATTAGGGCGATGAATTTAGTATGAGTTGTCTGGCTCTGCTAAACCATATGAGAATAAGCTGTACAGTATGAGAATAAGCTAATGCCAGGCGCGAAAGAAATTCTCAACAAGTTCTATTATATCATCGATCAACAGCGAGGCCCAATAGGCGCTACGCAATCTAGGAGTTTGAATTGAGGGATATATAGTAATCTGAGTAATCACAGACCTAGTGCTTTCATTTGATTTCCAGCCAAAAGGTATGATCCTGGAATTCAAATAAATTCCACAGATGTGAGATGGCATGATTGCACTTTTGAGTTTTGCTGCCTGCAGGGTCTATTATTGATCAACAAACTTCAAAGAATGTGAAGCTGCTCCGATTTGGCAAAATTGTCACTGTTAAATGAGCCAATTTTGGTTCAAATATATTTTTATCTATGATGGTCAGATGTAAACAAATCTATTTACCTACATGAAGCATACTAAGATCACCCTTGACTTTGAAATAAAATGTTGTAGTTACTGTATGAATGTCTCAACAGAATGTCTCAGATATTATCCAATGCAAATTCAAAACTTCATCTGTTTCCAGGAGGGCTTCCAGGATGGCTGCTTCCTGTTTTAGGGATGATATATCAATTACCTCCCGGGTCTCAAGATCAAGTTCAAGAGTGAATACACCTTTCAAACCAAGTAAGGTTAGTGCCAGATGTATGATCTTATAAGGGAACTTAATTTCATTTCAATTCACCTTTTCAAATGATACTGAGCATGCTTTGGGAGTTCATAAGTTCAAAGTCATTTCCTTCACCTTCTTCTTTTTCATCGACAAGTTTTTCTTTGGTACTGTTTATATTTTGCAATATGATATCTGATGTTTGTCCAGCTCTCTTACTGGTATAAACTTGTGCCATGCACGTAGCAATGATGAGTCCTAAGCAAGAGATACCAATGACCAATGCCAGTAATTCAGTTCTATTTAGTGGAAGATGTCTGGTATCTTTACAGGAGACTGCACCTGAGTTATCCAGTTGGCAACCATAATCACAATTGATTGTGGAATGGTTTGGTGCTAATGGTTTATTTGAACATGAAGGACGAGTTGTATTGAGAGCTGCACATTCTCTGTTGAGGCAATGAATTGTGTAGTTGGTATATGCTCCCCGACAATGCTGAACTGAGCACTCCACAGACTCAGAAACAGAAGGCAGATGAGGAAGTAGGAAGATAATGTAGTAAAACTTCATGGATTTTTCATCTTGAGTTTCTTGATGTACATGAAATGCGAACATTATCATGCTAGTATTGTGAAATGCAAACATCACTTTAAGCACTCAATTGTTAACAATACAACTGTCATCAAAGGAATATGGGTGTAACTTATGAAATAAACAGAAGAAAAGAAATTGGATAAGCACACTATATCCTTATATCATAGGTACTGTCTTACCATAACCGAACAAAAGTGAATATCATTGCATCTCAAATAGTACATGCTCTTGTACTGTACTATATGATGTGGAATTAGGGGACCTCATAGTACTAATTAGAGGGCATTGTGGGGGCTCAAGGAGTGTGAATAAGTTGTATAAACGCAGCACTCACTGAACCGAGCAAATAGTTATATAGTACTGTACCATTGTTAGATGATTATAGTGCGTCTCATGACCCAAGTAAGAGGAGCCATTATTATAACCCTTATCACGGTGATGATTTATTCATGGTTAATAATTCACGTAAACCTCATTACAACACTGAAAATGAAGGCTCTAGTGTCGCAAGCTTCCCCTTTAAATTCACATGAATAATGACTTTTCTAAGTGAACTCAAGTTTTAATACTCATATCATTGACCTATAGTTATCCTGTACAGTACAGTATTGTACAACAACGTTAGCAAAAACAACAACTGTTGTTACTGTTGTATGGGTATTGGGTATGTATCAACAACAACAGCTGAAAGGGCTCGCAATTAAAAACGTTTGATCAACAGAGCCAAGAGAGAAACTGAAATATGTCCAGCTGGTTGCAGAGCAAATTTTCATAACACCTGGCTGTTATGAACATCACAGCATTGGAAATGAAGAGAGCCATCTACATCTGTATAATAACACAAGGCTGCCATCACACGAAATTCGAACCAATGATTTGCGCAAAGGACACAACACACACCACTGGTATAGCTCATTATGGTATATAGGTAGGAGGTATAATAGAGAAATATCCCCTCTCTCACACACAAACACCTGTTAGTCACAGGAAAGATGTATAAAATGAACAATGAACATGAGGAGTGATATAGAAATACCGACAGAGACACACAAGCACACAATTGACCATGTACATTGAACAATCAAAAATGTCAAGTGTGATTATTACACGCAACGTCGAGAACTAACTGAAGATCAGATTCTGAGCTCCGGATCTTAATCCTTATGAACATGCAAGAAGGAAGTACCTACACAACTTCTTGATAGAAGGGATGACAGGACAACCCGTTTTTTGGTGCAATGTCTACTGACCCTCCCCCGAGAGGAGGGCAACACTCCGCACGGAGTGTTCTACTGAGACCCATCTGCTTGCACTTCTATCGTGACGATAGAGTCTCCTTGCCTGAGCAGCAGATGATTACCTCTTGCGAGGTCAATTGAGTCGGGGGCGCCCCTCCGAAGATTGACTACAGCCCGTTAGTGTATTGATAACTATTTCTGTACGAGAAGGAGTGATACGTCTTTTATAGAATTTATCAGCGTATTCTTCATGTCTGATGTTTCTATGATGACATGATGTACCATAACCTAACCAGTGGTTAGGTGGTAAGTGGTAAATTGGAAGTTAGAACACATCTCAATTACAGGTTCAGTAGTGTTAGCTCTAGGGCCGATAACACGTCTTGTTCCAGCAAACAAAATGAAAAATTCTACTATTCTAGTTCTTGTGATGATTTGACGCACAATCACGGAATGAGTAAAGCGATACTATAACATCAGATTTTTGTCGACACATGCTTGCCATAGGGTCACCCTATCGGGGCATCCTTCCTCATATATTGCAGACAAGGACCATCAATGAAACAATATACTATAATATTCCCATGACATATTGTATTGGGCACAATGCAACAACTCTATCCATATTATATGATAGCTGAAGTGGCGGTGAAATTAAATGTGCTGCCCACCTCGAGCTATGGTTGTCATGGTTACCACCTTATTGTAAGCTCACTATACATGTACACTCTCGCTTACAGCTGTCACGTCCGCGCAGATGTTGGTTGTAACACTGTGATTGCCCTTGTATAGTTCCCTAGTGTTGTATTCCGTCCTAGCAGTGGTGACACAGTGTGTACATGACGGTGTCAAGATGGTGTCATCATAGTTGTAGAATGGCGTCAAGATGAGTTTCTTTTTCTCGTCACCATTTTAGTATTCAGATGTAATGAATTATGGATATTCATTATTCTGTAACAGGTATAATAGTGTCGCTGTTCCCTTTGTTGCCTCGTAGCTTAGGGGCAAAATTTCGAGATATGTGCATCACATGATAGGTAGATCAAATGAACTTCTATACATGGGCATAATTGGTCCACTCAAGATGGACATTTCAGTCCCTCTCTCTCTCTCTTTTCATCACGATATCATACAGAGTGATGCATCTAGTCTCTCTATATCTGTGTGGTGTCCAGGTGTTGCCAGGTTACAGTAGTTTCACAGAGCAAAAACCGATTATACTAGTCGATTTGTCGACCTGTAATTTCCTGAAGAACTGATTTGCGCCTCCACTATCTCTGTTTTATTTCTTCCTGGGTTTCATTTTTCCATATCTCAGTATTGTGCTATTTTCTATAAATGAATTCACTCTGTGAAATGAGTGATTGAGGTTTCCATGCCTCAATCTATCCACTGGATTATCTGTCATGAAAGAGGGGTGTTGAACTGCTGTCAAATTCATCTGACGATGAGACTGCAGCTGGAGCAGTTTGTAATGGAGAGTAATTATGCCATATAAGGAAATTATTAAATTGGATGCTACGAAGCAGTGAGTGAGATTGAGGCTATAAAGTCTGGGGTAGCCTCTTTTGTAACGGTTGAGTAACTCTGAACTCTCATTGGCACACTTTTGTTACTCACTTTGTTAAGATGAAAGATTATTGAGCGTGCAGCAGTTCCTTTTCAGTGTGTGTGTGTGTGTGTGTGTGTGTGTGTGTGTCCAATGGTCACACACTATAAATCTGACACTGTCCATCTAAGCATTTTACCTCAATCAGTCAATCAGTTTGGCAACCTTTGAGATTTTCGAAAGTTCACTGCTGTTAGGTACATTACATTCATACTCGCGCGATATTCGACTTATTACACACATTACCGGTAATTGACCACACCCCTCGAAACCCATTATCCAACCACGCTCACTCATCCGACCACTCAAATGTGTGAATTTCTCTCTGCGAGCGGGGCTGCATCTAGGCGGTTCTAACACCTAATGAGCTAACTCCTTTCACTAGGGGTGGTGGACAATACATGACGATTTGAGGAGCGCAGGTAGGACTTTCGTGTGTGCTGATTGCTGATTCTTCTTAGGAAATAGTCATTGCTGATGGTCTTTGTGTTTTTGCATGCATGTACAGTAACATTTCATAGCTTGAGGTTATCGAGGTTTTGTATTTGCCGTGTGAAAACTACATCAGTAAATGATTGCTCTATTTTGCAAAGCATTTTTTATTCGGAAAAGCTGAAAAGCATCTCAAAGTAACTTCAAGTGCCACCAATTTGAATGCCTTGTGATGCCAAGTACACTCACAGAATTGTGAACTGTCAAGAAGCGGTTCATTGACAATCATGATATGAACTTCACTTCATTTCAGGTAGCTGATCGCTCCGCTCAGGACAGACTCGACACCAAATTCTACCCTTGCAGACCTCCCCTTAGGTTTGACTATCGAGATCTTATCAAACTATTTAATGACGATGAGGGGTTTCTTGTCTTTCGTGATTTATTTTGCATCAGACTGCCGACTGCCAAGTGTTGTTATAATTGGTCTGTAAGATTGTTGTCGATACAACAACTGTTAATTGACAATGCGAACTCTATAATTGGGAAATCTAAGTGATGATCTATACCTGAACAAGCATGATCTCGGTACGAATTGCCACCTATTAGACGATTGATCTGCTGTAATGCCCCCATACTCCATAGGTATATTGGATTATATGGTAATCATCACGTGCTCGTGATATATGTTGTTGCAAAATCTCAGAACAAGCATACCGTAGTGTTGTCTATCTTGAGCGCACTATTTCCAATTTCGCAGTCAGGATTGTCAATGTTGCCCATATCATGGATTCCGGGCAGTATCCGTACAACTCTGTCCGGCCGTCCACTTCGGATACAGTATTCACGTCCTCTCGTCCACCCCGAGCCCCGACTTCCCGTCCCCACTTCAGTCGCCCTGTCCAAACAAGCAGTGACCATGCCGTGCAGACACACTCCTCAGATTACTCTCAAACTGATCACGCCGGTACCAGACAATACGGTGGGAGTGATCACGCCGGCACTCGCGATAATGTAGCTAATGATCACGCCGAGACTAAGACTCAGGCTGCGCGGAGGAAAAGTAGCACTACCGGTTTGAGTATGGCATGGATGTTCGGTAGTCGTATAAAGGCAGCTAAACGGAATAGTCTAAATAGGTGAAGCACTGCCCTGGTGCAGCGTTAATATAGGAGATGAGAGGATTGTTAGGCCCCTTGGCCCAGGTCCTTTCACCTTATTTCTTTCAGTGAATTCGCTCCTCAAGTTAGTCCTTCATCAACAACTACACCCGAAAATGATACAGCAGTGAGTATCTACTTATCGGTCTTATTTTCTATTCGTTGTGGGGATAGGTATAGACTTCTTTCATCTTGACAATACTTATTAATGTACACTGTACAGTAGTGTATAATGTNGTGTGTGTGTGTGTGTGTGTGTGTGTGTCCAATGGGCACACACTATATATCTGACACTGTCCATCTAAGCATTTTACCTCACAATCACCTCAATCGGCCAATCAGTTTGGCAACCATTGAGATTTTTGAAAGTTCACTGCGGTTAGGTACATTACATCCATACTCACGCGATATTCGACTAATTACACACATTACCGGTAATTGACCACACCCCTCGTAACCCATTATCCAACCACGCTCACTCATCCGACCACTCAAATGTGTGAATTTCTCTCTGCGAGCGGGGGCTGTATCTAGGCAGTTCTAATGAGCTCACACCTTTCACTAGGGGTGGTGGACAATACATGACGATTTGAGGAGCGCAGGTAGGACTGTCGTGTGTGCTGATTGCTAATTCTTCTTGGTCATTGCTGATGGTCTTTGTGTATTGCATGCATGTACAGTAACATTTCATAGCTAGAGGATATCTAGGTTTTGTATTTGCCGTGTGAAACCTACATCAGTAAATAATTGCTCTATTTTGCAAAGCATGTTTTGTTCGGAAAAGCTGAAAAAGCATCTCAAATGCCACCAATTTAAATGCCTTGTGATGCCAAATACACTCACAGAATTGTGATCTGTCAAGAAGCGGTTCATTGACAATTATGATATGAACTTCACTTTATTTCAGGTAGCTGATCGCTCCGCTCAGGACAGACTCGACACCAAATTCTACCCTTGCAGACCTCCCCTTAGGTTTGACTATCGAGATCTTATCAAACTATTTAATGACGATGAGGGGTTTCTTGTCTTTCGTGATTTATTTTGCATCAGACTGCCGACTGCCAAGTGTTGTTATAATTGGTCTGTAAGATTGTTGTCGATACAACAACTGTTAATTGACAATGCGAACTCTATAATTGGGAAATCTAAGTGATGATCTATACCTGAACAAGCATGATCTCGGTACGAATTGCCACCTATTAGACGATTGATCTGCTGTAATGCCCCCATACTCCATAGGTATATTGGATTATATGGTAATCATCACGTGCTCGTGATATATGTTGTTGCAAAATCTCAGAACAAGCATACCGTAGTGTTGTCTATCTTGAGCGCACTATTTCCAATTTCGCAGTCAGGATTGTCAATGTTGCCCATATCATGGATTCCGGGCAGTATCCGTACAACTCTGTCCGGCCGTCCACTTCGGATACAGTATTCACGTCCTCTCGTCCACCCCGAGCCCCGACTTCCCGTCCCCACTTCAGTCGCCCTGTCCAAACAAGCAGTGACCATGCCGTGCAGACACACTCCTCAGATTACTCTCAAACTGATCACGCCGGTACCAGACAATACGGTGGGAGTGATCACGCCGGCACTCGCGATAATGTAGCTAATGATCACGCCGAGACTAAGACTCAGGCTGCGCGGAGGAAAAGTAGCACTACCGGTTTGAGTATGGCATGGATGTTCGGTAGTCGTATAAAGGCAGCTAAACGGAATAGTCTAAATAGGTGAAGCACTGCCCTGGTGCAGCGTTAATATAGGAGATGAGAGGATTGTTAGGCCCCTTGGCCCAGGTCCTTTCACCTTATTTCTTTCAGTGAATTCGCTCCTCAAGTTAGTCCTTCATCAACAACTACACCCGAAAATGATACAGCAGTGAGTATCTACTTATCGGTCTTATTTTCTATTCGTTGTGGGGATAGGTATAGACTTCTTTCATCTTGACAATACTTATTAATGTACACTGTACAGTAGTGTATAATGTAAAATGTACAAACTAAAATGTACATTGTTCAATGTACATGTCTCTTCAGGCGGAAATGAGTGTCAGACCGCAGTACAAATCCCTGATAATCCGAATTATCATTCCCATCCTCTGTGTGGCAACATGTGGTGCTATTGGTGCATCTCACCACCACACCCTCCTCACCAAAGTGGGCGTGTTCTCCGCTCTGCACAAGATGGTGAGTTGCCATAGCGACAACCGCTCAGTGAGCCCAGTGAGTTGCTACCTATAGATTACGCTCAGTTAAGTGAGCCTAGTGAGTTGCTACCTATAGATTATATTCAACTAGACGGGTTCTCACCACACGCGCGCAGGGTGTGATCGCTGACCCCGATCTCCAGTCCAAGATAGACGTGCTCTCCCAACAGATCGAGAGTCTGCAGAGCATGGTCACGAAACTCGTGCCCGCCCAGCAGGAAACTATAGAGAAACTACAGCGGGAACAGCAGTTACAGTTACAGGTACCATGGGGTGCAGCTATAGGTGGTTGATCTAGCTCCATGGTGGTAAATGATATTCATAATCAATAATCATGGTGCACTCTTGACTCGGGTCCGTGCAATGTCTTGTTCTCTTGTTGATGAATTTATTCATTGTTTCACTCTTATTCAGCGAAATGTTGAATGTACGCAAAAGCTCATTCAGGCCGAGACAGATCGACGGGCAGCGGAAGCAGAACAGAAGCGTTTGGAAGAGGAAGCGGCCCGTCAGCGGGAAGAAGTGGCACGACAGCGGGAGGAGGCGAGGAGACGAGAGGAAGAGAGGATTAGGGAGGAGGAAAAACAGAAAGCTCTGGAATTGGAGATGATACGGGAGTTAGAGGAGAAGAAACGCCAGCTGGAACTGTTCTTGAAACAGGTAATGTACGACGTCCTTCTTTACAGCTAAATGATATCACTCAGAAGATGCATCCACAGGACGAATTATTTTACCTGCGTACCGATAAATGAATGAAAATGAATGAGTATTGAGTAAATGCATGTTGACACAATGTTGACGCTTAATAACACAATGTTAATCAGGAAGAAGAGAGAAAGAGGCTAGAGGAAGAAGCTCGGCTAGAACGTGAAAGAGTGGAAGAGGATAGCAGGCAGAGGGATAATGGCGACTCTGAAACCCGGGAAACTTGCACTGACGGTTCCTGCTCAGCCCATTGGACTGGTGAACCAACCAAGGTTAGTATTTGTATCTTCGTATGATGAGAAGTGTACGGATTTGTCAAGATTCTGACTTTACCTTCCTCCAGGAAGAATGGACCACACTTCGCGAGGAAATATCAGAGGAAAGGAGGAAACTGGGGGAAGAGATGAGGCAGTGGAGTGAACAGAGAGCTAGGGTGCTGAGGAATGTGAAAAGGAGGATAGCCCAGAGGAATGAAGTGATGGTAAGTGTCCTCGAGTGAATACTGACAAAGTTTAGCGATAATATCTCGTGATAAACTATTACTGTGGAACTATTACTGTTATAAAAGAAAAACTATGCATTATACACGTTAATCCATGAGGTAGTATTTTAAATTTTATATGTTGCCAGCTGTAACTTGTTCTATATCTTCTCTGACCGTATACATCAAGTTTTCAAGAAATGTGCACGTGTACACGTTCGTTTTTTTCACCTCATTTACCTACTATCCCAACCAGTGTACGAACAATGACCTTCGTTTCCTTTGCTCCTTTTCTCTAATTATACCTACTCTTCTCATCAATTTATCTATACAAATTCCTTCATGGCAATTCTACCTGGAAATGCCCAGCTCCATTCTCATACAATGAAACGATTATGCGCCTAAGTTAATATCCTCATTACAAATTTGACCTAATATGGGCATAATTAGACGAGTTTTATTGTTCCCTACCTGATTACATCGTTAGTATTACAATGAAGTCTTACACCGCTCATCGTATACCTTCGCTTGTGGAGGAAAGGCCGCCCTGGGGTAACATTATACCATCCAGCTAAAATGTACGCTCCTTTACTATACCAGCGTCTTCATTCTGTCTTTGACGTTCTATCATTTGCCATCATCTCATTTCATTGTGATTGCAATTCTCATCAGAGAACCTATAGTGTTTGTAGCACTCATTGTAGCTTGCTCTATTATCAGTTCGAAACACCAGGGCTCTATGGCGTTTGTTTGGCGGCTGTTTGCCGCTATCTGTGTGCTTGTACAGAATCATGTCGGGTCGGCTGATGTGGTAAGTTCGGAAACAGGCCAAGAACAGGGTACCTCAGGGCCTGACCAGTGGGAACACTTCAAGACATTGGAAGCTAGTGAACCTGAACTAGCATGGGAAAAGTTGAAACTTTGGTTTAAAAACAACGGGAACATCCAGCACGAAAAAGTACCGTGGGGCGAATTCAGGGAGTTCAAAGAGGCCCTTGTATCAAGCGCAGATGAAGGTCCTACTGAGGGTGCAGTTATTGAGGAAGCATGGAAAGAGTTTGAGAAAGTGAAAGAAGAGGTGGAAAAGATGGGTGAGGAGGAGACAGAGGAGGTCGTGTGGGACAAATTTAAAAAGTTCTACACCCTGGTTAAGGAGGGTGGGATTGTTGGGGAGGAAGAAGATAGAGAGATGGAGCTGGTAAAGGAGGCAGATCAGGAAGACGGTGACATTGATGGTGAAGTTGATGTAGGAGTGGATGTTGGAAAAGAAGCAGAGATTAGAGAGATAGATGAGGGTTCAGAGGAAGCAGCCGAAGATGAGGCAGTTTTGAGTTTTGAGGTGTTAGAGAATGATGTTGAACATATCGAAACAGAAATTGAAGTGTCAGATTTAATTGATAGCGAGTTTCATGAGGGAGAGATCCAAGATGATCCTGGAACCACAGATGAAGTAGCTGATGATGTGTCTGAAGACGAGAGTCCTACACATGATCATGTTGATGAGGATCTCTCTGAAGCTGGAGAAACCGGAGAGGAACAGCCCGGTGACTCCATAGATAGTGATGATGACCAGAGTCAAGCTGAGGAGTCTCCACATGGCGGCAACACAGAGAGGGAAGAGGTTTCAGATGAATCTGAGGATCAGACGGAATCAGTTGAAGACATGACTTCTGAGGGCACTTATCAGGAAACCACCGACCCCTCTGAGGTGGATGTGAGAGAAATTAATAGTGCGAGTGAGAAAGTTGAATCAGTTGAGGAAGTCGAATCAGTTGAGGAAGTCGAGCCAGCTGAGGAAGTCGAACCAGCTGAGGAGGTCGAATCACTTGGGGAAGTGGAATCACTTGGGGAAGTGGAATCTGTTGAGGACACGGTCGGTGACGAGCCTATGCTAAGTGAGGAAGCAGATAACTCTATTGAGGAAGAAGGCGAGTTATCCGATATCACCGATAAACAGAGAGAAGCAATTGATGAAGAAGAGATCTTACACGAGGCAAATGAGCAAGCTTATCTGTGGCAGCAACAATGCAACCATCTCAGCTATCACCTTCGCTAAAATATTGATCTTTTTATATAGCCAAAGCCTCTTATAGCAGCCAAATCCGCTTCTATAAACAGCTAGCCCTCTCTGAGCGCCTTGATATCACTGACTATGACCCATGATGGTCATTAGTCAGTGATAAACCCATGAAATAAACTGCTCTATATTCTAACATGATAAACCTATCTTTACTCACTTTTCTTAACGAATATCATCATTGTATCTCCTGTACGTGAAGCAATATCAACTTTCATAATTCTAATAATTTCGGCTGAATAGTTTGCACATCATGACATGCCACTGTTTCAGGATTCAGTTGCTGAAAGGGAAAGAATCCAAACTGAGCAGTAAGTAAGATTCTCTTCAATGAGATATTGAATATCTCCTGATGAGCTATGATCTGCCATTCAACCGAATGGGGATTTCAATCGATCCCCGATAAGCTATGTCAAAGATAAGCCAGATACAATACCAATAGATTTACGCTCTCATTTATTCCCTCAATAGCTCAATCTATGGAAGTACAGCCCCTATTACACCAGGATAGACGAAGTACGAGCCTTATCAGAACAGTTAGCTCTCAAGGTGGAGGAATTGCATGCTGAGAACACCGCTCTTAGGTTTCATATAGAAACTCTGGAAGGAAGAATATCAGAGAGCCTTGGAGAACTCACGTCTCAGATAACTTCTATAAAGCAGCAGGTAGGGTTTCACGATGGATTCAGACTTGGAGATACGAATTCTCTCCCCCTTCGCCGTGCTTATCATGCAGAATTATGTCGATATTATTGTGTATCTTATCCTGATACCCGATCACGCAAAATCTGCTCTGTCAGATGGAAGAGGATTCAGACCGAGGGTCTGAGACCACGGCATCTTCATCTGCTGAAGAGGTACAGTCGCTCATCAACCATTCTCTCAAGAAGTACGATGCAGATAATGTGGGAATGCCAGACTACGCCCTCGAGAGCTCAGGTACAAGGGAGCATCCCGACTTCTGGGATTCATTCCATCATCATCCCAGAAGTGGGGTTCAACCCCTTTCACGCCCACAGGAGTGGGACCTAGGTATCACCTCTCACACCCCATAATTGGGGTTTATTCCCTCTCACACCCCAGAATTGGGGTTCACTCCCTCCCAGACCCAAGAGCCAAGTTCACCTTCTCCCTCGCTCCCAAAGAGTAGACCTCACCCCCATGATCCACCCCCTAGGAGTAGAACTCATCCTGTGCAGTGTGCACACTTTGCGCGCCCCTGTTCTACTCAGTGAATTGAAAAGTCGTAGAATTGAAAGGAGACGCGCAGCGCGCGCGGAGTATTTGGGTCACGCAGCGCGGGAACAACTCACCCCCATGATGCACCCCCCTAGGTGCGGTGGTATTCACTATCGGTGACACTGAACCCTATACCAAGGACACACCGTGGATGGGCGTGTTCGGAATATCGATTTGGAGGAGCTGCAAGACACCACGCCTTGCTATACAGGTTAGTGAACAACTCTCTTCTTTGTGAACAGATGTGTGAACATCGTCCCCTTGTCCCCTTGCTTGGGTGTTTGATATATTCAGTGAACACTATGCGTCTATAATGTATATCATCTTATCGAATATAGGTACCCACAGCAATAGCACACGGCAATATATTCTATCCACAGAAAGACAACAGTCCTGGGAATTGTTGGAGTTTTGCTGGCGATAAGGGGACGCTGACAATCCAGCTTTCTGCTCAGGTATGCTATCATTTCGGTAGAGAAAGTTGCTGCTATCAGCTGCTTGCTTGCAAAGTTGCTACTTTCAGCAGGCCACTGAGAACGTTGCTAAGATGCTCATGTTGTCTTGACTCATGATTTGAACAACCTATCTATTTGATCGAATCAATGGTTCAGGTGTTTCCAGAGTATTTCACCATGGATCACATACCACTGGAGCTAGCACCACATGGTAACGCTACCAGTGCCCCTCACCACTTTAGAGTGCTTGGACTCGACTACGGGAACGCTCCCAAGGGTAAGAATGATATGTTTACCAACATTTTCACACCAATGTACTCATGTTCTATACATCCCGATTATTGTTGACATGCAATTTTCTCTAAAAATTGAAAGAAACCTCTGATCTATCAACTTCAGGTCACGTGCTCGGAATTTACGAATTTACCGAGTTTCCTCTGCAAACGTNCGTTTCATTTTGACGGGATATGATTCCATTGTACCAACTCTTCGTTTCAGACTCGATATCTTCGTTCATATTTCATCACCTAATTAGTTAATTGGCCAATTTGAGTAATTATCGGCTGTAACTCAAAGACTTAGAGATGTAGACGTTTCATTTTGACGGGATAATATACAATTGCACTAACTCTTTGTTTAAGACTCGATAACTTCGTTCATATTTCACCACCTAATTGGTTAATTGGCCAATTAAAGCAATTATCGACTATATCTCGGAAACATAGAGAGGTAGATGTTTTATTTTGACGGGAAACGATATCATAGTATGAGCTCTTTGTTGTCAATATTTTTTTCCATCTATTACCACCTAATTAGTTAATTGGTCAATTAATCAATTATCACTTATATATCGAAAACTAAGAAAGGTAGACGCCTCTTTTTGATGGGAAATCATGCAAGAAGACATCTNCTGATCTATCAACTTCAGGTCACGTGCTCGGAATTTACGAATTTACCGAGTTTCCTCTGCAAACGTTTGCCGTGCAGCAAAACCCGTATGAGAAGTATTTCCGGTTTATCAAAGTGGAGATCCTGAGTAACCATGGTAATAAGGACTACACGTGTCTGTATCGGTTTAGAGTCCATGGTGTTCCGCATGATACAGACACTTACAATGGGTGATGGAAGCATTGGTCATATACTTGATGTTCACTTATTAATGGTTTGAATCATTGGATTCTGTAAATAGGTAAGATGATATGAAGCGAGAGGTAGTGTTTGATATTTCAGCGTCATTGATTTGCCATAACGATGGGCTAACGATTCTACATGAATATTTGAGAGAATTCCATTTGAAATCATTCATTTCATTATTGTTACAGAAAATTTGTTGGCATTTACATGTTCATGAAACAATTGTAATACTGACGATATTCCAATTGCAATAACAAACTTCTTCCCTTCACTGACAAATGCACTAAGAAAGTTAACACCGGATCGTTCCTGATCAAACATACCGGAGCCTGATGTACCCTAACCAAGTTATCATCAAGCTCATCCTTCTTCCTAGAAAATTGCATGAATTGACCGTAGACACATCTATAGAGAGCTATCGTTTTCAATTTTCATCTCCTGATCAACAAAAATGAAACTATGTGTACGTAACGCGCGGATGACAATGGCGAAAAAAGTGAAGATTTCGCGCGTAAAACGCAGTTATAAGATCGAATCGATTTAACGCGCACATCGAACACTACATGACTGCTGCATGGTAGACATGCAAAAAATTCTTTATCGAGTTTCGAGTAACTACTGACTGATTCACGATTTGATCTGAATATTCAAGTGTATAATTTTCTTGCTGTGATGGGCGTCAAAAGGAGCACACATTGTATATTGTTCACCTCCAATGATTGAATGATTGTATTATGAGTTGGGTGACGCGCGCGCGTGAGCAGAGAAGCATGTTACAGTGAATGTTGAAAGTGTGCTTTCCACATTCAAAAGTCGTATATTTGTTGCGCGCGCAAGTATGCACATTATATCATGCTCATTTGAGTCAATAATCTCGCTCACTCCTTCCTTTGTCACCGGCATGCAGTGGTGTCAGCAAGGTGTGACGAATGATTACCCCAATCGTCACACAGTCCTGTTCTGACAAACTGGTGTCAGTGCATTCCATTGCAAGCATTCATACGTCACCGGTATGCAGTGGTGTCAGCAAGTTGTGACGAATGAGTTACCCAATCGTCACACAGTCCTGTTCTGACAAACTGGTGTCAACCAGGCACGAAGATTAGGGGCTGCAGCCGTCTCGGAATAACTTGACCTCTGGTGAAAGTGGTGACAACTTCGCCCTCTCTAACAGAACTAGCCCTTCTTTTCTTTGCTGGCTGCGCAAACTCGACTCGATTCCCTCGTTGAGGGAACCTCCCGGAAAAATGTCTGGCTACGTGTCTGATTCTTCTGCTATTCTCATGCAAAGCAAATTGATATATTATGTACCTATTCATTTCAATGGTCCTTCAAGCGTCAAATGTAACCTATTCCTCTTAATAGAATAAATACAAAATCAATAATGTGATGATTCTGCACATTTTGGTGCCCTCATTTCCCCGCGGTCAAGATGGGCGTGGTCCAGAAATGACATTTCTTCACGTCATAGACCGCGACAAACTTAGGAGGTGTTTCTGGGGACCAAAAGGAGTACCGTGGAAGTGGGATCGCCATTTTGGGGGCTGTTTCCCTGGCCTACATCGTTGCATACGAAACCGATAAAACTGCTCTACTGGGGACTTGCAATGGGGGAGGCAAACTATGAAGTATAAACTTGAAACTTCAACCTTCGGCTGAGTGTTGAAATTTGAAAGGAGGCGATGGTTCAAGTCAGCTGATGGATTTGTGTCACCAGAAAGCAGTTATCCACTATCATGGAAGTTATCCAATATCGTGGTAATGTTGCATTTCATGCTGTACTGCATCCAATACTGTATTGGTCCAAATTTTAAATCTAGATTCTAAATCTTGGTCTAAACTCAGACTCAAGCTTGATGATATTCTAGGTTCATATTTCTAGGCCCATATTTCTAGGTCCATAATTGAGCTCTGAGGTTTTCGAATTTCGATGCTGCTGAATGCTGATTGAATAGAATTCCCCTAATTATAGGTTTCATATTAGGTAATATCAAGGAGAGAAGTAGTTCCCGTTTTTTTAAATCACACGATTTCACATTTAGTTATCTACAAGGTCATGTCACATATCGAGTCAGACCGGCATTAAACCGGAGTTAAACCTGCATAAGACCGGCGCCTAGCCAAAGTGGCAAACGGACTTATGCCCTTTAGCTGAGTTGCTCATGCGTGTACGATGTGGCAGCTCATATTACATTGCTCTATTGTGTAAATAGGCATGTGAGGTCATCCATATGTAAACATGTATTTACCCATCATGTATACCTACGAGGCGAGAAATTGAGCTCCCAATTTTGATTGCCAGAATCTGCTAAAAACTGTGACTTACATCTGATGTAAGATATATATACAAGATATACACTTTACAAGGGTGATGTGTCAGCTCATGCAGAATGGACATATCTAGTATCTACTATAGTACTATACATTGCTCGATTGTGTAAATAGATATGCGAGGTCATCCATATGTATACCTACAAGGCGAGAAATTGTTCTCTGTGGCTCTCCTAAGTCGTTAATAATACACCATTAGCTCGCTTGTATTTGCTCTCTCTCTCTTTCACTCTACAAGATATAGCTACGTTTGTGAAGTTGTTTGCTTGCTTACCACATTGAGTTGTGAATTGTGACGTTTTTATATACTTCATTATTTTTTTATACTTATTTTTTTATACTTCATTACTTGCTTACTTGACAACTCTAGCGCTAGGCTAAGAAGTTGTTCGGATTGAGATTATCATCACCAGTTGATTCAGTTGTCTGCTTGTGATTTATAAGTTGTGAATTTGTTTCCTTGAGTTGTAAATTGTGACGTTTTCGTACTTCATTTGAGCACCTTGCTAACTTGACAACTCGAGCGCTAGGTTAAGAAGTTGTTCAGATTATCATTGACAGGTGATTCATATCAGTTGTAACACTTCCCTAATTATACCACTTTCCGGTTTTCTATGGAAATAACTTATTAACCACGTCACATGATTCCACTATATGTAGTATGACAGACTTCTTCCTGTCCCATGACTGGGGAACGGACGAAGTGGGACGGAACACCCACGATCGCGTGGGACAAGTTAACGAGGCACTCAAGGAGATGGGCTTCTCCACTTGGTACGACAAGGAAAAGTTGACGGGGGACCTCATGGATCAGATGTCAGAGGGAATCGAGGGGACCAAGGTACTCACTTCACACGTTAGAATGGGATGGTGATGGGCTTCCGCAAAATTCTCCCAGGAGCTTTGGCCCCCATGTCCTTTATCATTTGCAGTCTTTGAGCATGGGAAAATTCGTGGCTAGGGACAATCACTCCAAATATATGTTAACAAGTGCCATGTTCATCACCTCACGTTTCGTAAACACTTCAGGTTGCCCTAGTCTTCATTACAAAGAACTACATGAACAAAGTTATCGGAGACAATTCCAGTGATAACTGCAAGCTTGAGTTCAACCATGCAGGTATATATCATGGCAAGGTTAAAGAGATGTTTCATAGTAGAGAGTCTTGGTATAAAATCAAGAAAATATTGCCCAAAAATACCTTTAATCCTGGAGCTTTTCGATGTCTCAAAGAATTCACTGTGCGAAATTTAGTTGTGTTTTGTGTATCCCATAAACCCCATATATCTCAGTTCGCGTCTTGGGCAGTGACAACATATTGGCTGTAGTGATGGATAGCTGCATGACTAATACTAGAGATTGGAAGGGGGTCATTGGGCTACAACTGGGAAATAAGCTGTATCTCAATCTCACCGGCAATGTTAACGACCCTGTTTATCTAAACGGAAAGGTAGCTGTAGCTCCAAGAAGTGTCAAAATTCCTATTTCATATGTGATGAAAGGCAACTCTGATAGGATTAATATTCTCAATACAATTCCTCCAGGTGCAGGAAATGTTGGACATAGTGAAAACTTTCCCAAAAATGGGCGGTTCTGGACACAAGATAGCTGCAGTTTCTGATGACGCGACTGAGGAAGAACTGTCCAAAAAACAGAAAGGTATCTAAAATTGCAGATGATTAGTACTAGGTATAGATGCAGCGATCATTCGAAACATTATACAGTACATTTGGCAGTACATTATACATTTGGCAGCACAATTTTTTCTGAAATCCGATTCGTTCTAGCGAATGAGATCAAAGCTAATCGGGCAAAGTCGAGCCGAGGCCAGATCAAGTACATCGTGCAGTTTCGTAATAAACACGGAGAGGATGTGGATCTGATATGGAAAAACTACGAAGGCGGTGAGTATCACAAGACTCGTTGTTTGTGTTCTCTCAATCGAGCATTGGTTCAAAACTGATAATATGGCCGGAACTGATGGTATTCTTTGGGAGCTGACGATTTTCCACTCGTAGTTAGAACTTAATGTTCAAAGTTTTTACTTGTTATTGTTATCATAGTTGCGGTAAACTCTAATTTCTCGTATCAATATGTTGACCCCGCATGTCGACCTATAACATTGCTCAGGTGAGGTGGTTGTCCACCAAGGATTGGAAAACGGGCGGTCACACCGCGAATCCTCGTTCTACACGCATCCCTTCATCGCTCGTGACGTCATTACGGAGCGAGTCTGTCATTTCCGGACGGGAAATCGGAATAAAGTCGTGTTCGAGGGGATGGACTTTGGGGCGCCTCCTGATGGGGAAATTGTGGTGGATATTGTGTAAAAATGTGCGTGTAAACAAACTGGGGCAGTGAGTTATACTAGTAATGAGCTGCAGTAGTTTGCGATGCGAAAAACGTTTCCATATGAGAGTACAGTAACGCAATCATAATTTGCTACTCAGTGTTCATTGGTGTCTTTCATGAAAGTATGTAAATTGTGATTTTTATTACTACCGCAGGAGCAAATTAAAAGATAGATTCAGTCATACAATGAGTTAATTGAACATTTGATATTAACATTTAACAAAACCTGTGTATTTTACTGCTTCACCGAACAACGCTCTTTGTTCATGGATATTAACAAAACGAAATTTTAACAGAACAATTTATTAGAAATAAATTTCAATATGAAATTTAACATCATAACATAAATTCAAAGTATCAAACTTTAATTTGGAAATCAAGAGTAACTGGTGAATAATCAATATAAATATACCCGATTACAAGGTGCATCACAAGATGTATTGATTATGATTACAAGATAGATTGATTATGATAAGGCACCCAATCATTAAAATATTCATTATACAATAGTTCTAGTCAACATTCACCTGTCCACTATCTGATACTACAAGACTCAGGCCCAACCTGACCTAGTATCCTTNAGGTGCAGGAAATGTTGGACATAGTGAAAACTTTCCCAAAAATGGGCGGTTCTGGACACAAGATAGCTGCAGTTTCTGATGACGCGACTGAGGAAGAACTGTCCAAAAAACAGAAAGGTATCTAAAATTGCAGATGATTAGTACTAGGTATAGATGCAGCGATCATTCGAAACATTATACAGTAGATTTGGCAGTACATTATACATTTGGCAGTACATTATACATTTGGCAGTACAATTTTTTTCTGAAATCCGATTCGTTCTAGCGAATGAAATCAAGGCTAATCGGGCAAAGTCGAGCCGAGGCCAGATCAAGTACATCGTGCAGTTTCGTAATAAACACGGAGAGGATGTGGATCTGATATGGAAAAACTACGAAGGCGGTGAGTATCACAAGACTCGTTGTTCTCTCAATCTAGAGTTGGTTCAAAACTGATGATATGACCGGAACTGATGGTATTCTTAGGGAGCTGACGATTTTCCACTTGTAATTGGAACTTGATGTTCAAAGCTTTTACTTGTTATTGTAATCATAGTTGCGGTAAACTCTAATTTCTCGTATCAATATGTTGACCCCGCAAGTTGACCTATAACATGTTAACCCGCATGTTAACCTATAACATTGCTCAGGTGAGGTGGTTGNTATCGTGTAATCGGGTATATTTATATCGATTGTTCACGAGTTACTCTTGATTTCCAAATTAAAGTTTGATACTTTAAATCTATGTTATGATGTTTAATTTCATATTGAAATTTATTTCTAATGAATTGTTCTGTTAAAATTTCAACATTTGGAGAGGGGTTATTTTTAAGAGTCGCATAGTTACTACGAATTCGAAGGAAATTTCTGGTATTCCTCTGATTGCGAACTCAGACAATGAAACAGTGGTTAGACTTTAATTGGAGAAAATACTTTCAATGTACAACATCATCTTCATCATCATGGTTAAATCTAGAAGGTTAAAAATAGAATAAACTAAATACTGATTTATTTATAAACTAAATACTGTTTCATTGTCTGAGTTCGCAATCAGAGGAATACCAGAAATTTCCTTCGAATTCGTAGTAACTATGCGACTCTTAAAAATAACCCCTCTCCAAATGTTGAAATTTTAACAGAACAATTCATTAGAAATAAATTTCAATATGAAATTAAACATCATAACATAGATTTAAAGTATCAAACTTTAATTTGGAAATCAAGAGTAACTCGTGAACAATCGATATAAATATACCCGATTACACGATATATTACAAGATATATTGATTATGATTACAAGATAGATTGATTATGATAAGGCACCCACTCATGAAAATATACATTATACAATAGTTCTAATCGACATTCACCTGTCCACTATCTGATACTACAAGACTCAGGCCCCCCGACCTAGCATACTTCACCCCCCCAAATCCCATCATAACCGGACAGGGGTCCGTATTTCAGAGGACCTGAGTTTTTTCCCCGACTTGGTCCAGCTCTGGCTACTTGCCAAATCAAATGTCTCCCCATTATCATCCTCCACTCTCTTTCTCTTCTCCCCTCTCCCTATCACGAGACTAGCCGTGTCGTTGACCATGTCCTGACTGCTGTACTCGTGACTCTGAGAGTTGAGACCCAGACTCAGGGAGGAACTCTCGGGTAGACTTTGTGAGTTCTCGCCAGCTACAGGAGACGTGAAATACTGCTGGAATCCGCGTGTTGTGATGTCTTTCTTGTTCACGATGTATCCGAACCGTGATGCGTTCTTTGCGGGAGCTTTGATAAACCTGTGAAACAAATGATGAGCATTATAAATCTACACCTGGGCTGCAGTAAACCTATGAGAAAACTATTTGATCGAGAGTTAGATCTGAGATGTCTACCTTTCAGATAGGAGTCGGTTCATCAGGCGCTTAGCTACCTCAATATCAATATCCAGTCTTTGGGCTAGTTCAGGTTCCTTGACTCTTTTCACCTGCAAACAGTTGTGAAATTACATGGCTGAGACTCATTCTCACGCACTGGGTATTATCGTGAAATCACTCAGGGTTTATAATAATGGGAAAACGAATTTTCAATTATTATGGATGTCTTATCATGTGATAAGAATATGTCAAATTAATCTAATGTCAAATTGATCTAATAAAAGATAGCACATTTCTAGAAAACCTCAGTCAGTGTGAACAATGCCCGTCTCCAGAGAGCTGTAGCTTGGGCAGTTATCTTATCTAACTTTGTAAGAGTGATATCAGTGCACCGACCTGTTCAATAATAATTAAAATCAGATTGTGTGGGAAAGTTCACTTTTCAGTCAAATAACGATGATGATAAGTTAATAAATGTAACCGAAAAAGAGCTTGCAAAAAGAGCTTGCACAATGTACCTGGGCACGAAACACAGCTATGTGTATCGGGAACAGCATTGGAGTCTATGATCCTGTAGCAGAGGGCATGGGACCACTTCTCACATGTGACACACATGATCAACATGCCATCCTCAATAGAGCTACCACAAATACACTCCACCTGAAGAGATCGTTGGGTTATATCCTGGTCACCATAGCAACAACAACATCATGAGCACTATAATAGTGCTACTACCCGGTTCTTCTATCTACCCGGTACAACTCGGTAATAATCATGAGCACTATGATAGTACCGGACAGTAGTAGACGTACATCATAACTTCCCGGCTGTGTTTTGGGTGTGGTTGCAGTAGTAACTACAGTCTCAGCGGGAGATGCAGCCACCTTCTCTGTACTGTCCTCTTCTCCCTCCTGACTTCCGTCAGTGAGCTGTGCTACGATCTCCTTGGCATCAGGACTCAATTCAAAGTTGTGACACTTGGTTCTGATCCTCATCTTTACAGAATGGTATTTGGTGCTGACTTCCCCTACCTGTCACAATCACGTGAATAAAACAGTAGAACGGATCTATGAACAGAACTATAAACAGAAAAACTATAAACAGAAGTTGATTGTAACTTCACCAAAACTTCACCAAAATCAGATTCTGAAAAGTGGATACCTTGATGTTTACAGTCTCATCTTCATACATGAAGTCTTCAGACTTTCCTTCCATGAAGCCAGGAGGATGGTAATCCGGTGGGGTAATATCATCGTTGAAGTAAAGCTTCATTGTGAGCATCACATTGTCAGGCAATGGTTTTAGGCCCTGAAAAGTGTTGTAATTGTGCGCCCAATGAAAAATTTGAAGTCGTAATATCATTTCATAGAGCGAATCTGCCTTTCAAATCTGCTTGAAAGGCAGATTTGATGATTTCAAATCTGCTTGAAAGTGCTGTGTTGATCCTAAAGTGTCGAATGTTCTTAACCTGTGTTAGCACAAGTATAGTTCTTAGTAATGTGGTTGTCGCCTTCTTAGTATCCTTGGTATCACTCGTCAAAATCTTCTTTTCATTGTGGTAAATGTCTATCCCTTCTTCATAGTTGAACTTGAAACTATTATGGTCATTATAAAGCATTCACCTATGATTTACATTCATTCATGCTTGTACAGAGTTGAACTTATAAAGAGTTAATACCTGTATGATTCTAAAAGGGTGTTTGAGTCTGAGGGATCCACATAAAGTCCTAAAACAAGGGAGTTGAGAAATTTCTTATCAAGGGCTTCAAAGCAGCTCCTGACCCATTGACATACTTTGTTAGCTCCAGGACAAGTGCTACTGTCTTGTAATATTTTAAGCTCCAAATCTTCCAATGTTCTGTCACCATAAGCATTTTCTGAAAAGTAGGATCTTCTAAATCAACATAACATAAACAATTGCCAATGATATATCAGCAGTGAAATGGCAAGCATAGGAGAAAAAGCCAAAGATGAGCATGAATTGAATGTTAGATGATCTCAAATCACCTGGAAATATATTACGGAGATATGTCAGATATGACACTGATACTGCCAATAGTTTTTTCACAAAAAATGCAGATTTTTGTTCTGTAAGTTGATCTGTTGGGAATATAGACTGCCAAGTTCCAACTTCTTGACGATGACACACTGCTGTTGCCATTACTTGCTAGTAGGAAAGTATGTGGTCGTTTTAAAATGGGTGTCATGAACTTTGATAAGAAATAGGGCTCTCCACTCACAGTCCAGCTAGCTGAAATCTGGGTAGCAGAAGTCGAGGATCTCGCCCTCTCCACCTCTCCTGACCCTCCTCACTCCTACTGCCACTTTGTTGACGCTGGTCTTGGATTGTTCAGTGACAGAAAACACACAGACTCCTTCCTCAACTTCATCAACTCCCTCACTGACGACCTTCACCCTGGAACACCCCTCTCCCGACGGCGCTATCCTATTCCTTGACGTTCTCATCCATCCTGACAAGTCAACATCTGTCTACAGGAGCCCACCCAAATCAACATTTACCCCCGCTACCACTCCTCCACTACGGCTTTCTCCAAGGACAGTGTCATCAGATCCCTCATGCGACGTGCCCACAACCTCTGCTCTCCTCAACATCTCGAGGCTGAACTCCAGACCATAGGACACACCCTCCATCAGAATGGATTCCCTCCACCCCTCATCCATCATGACAGTTCAACAAACCCACCTGTTCAACAATCCCTTGCTGCCTTCATCAGGGCCATCCAACCTCATTCCTCCGTAAAAACATTCCACCCCTTCCCCTTCAACCTATCCAAACCTATCAAGAAGATCCTCAATGACCACAACATCGATGTCACCTTCTCCTCCAACGCCTCCCTCCGAAACCTCCTCACCAAGACCAAGACTTCTCCTCCCTCCTCCCAGTCCCCTCACACTATCTATGAGATCAGCTGCCTCAACTGCACCGCCAAATACAACGGACAGACCTAGTACCTACCGCCCCTTCCTCGACATAATGAAAGAACATGAGAAATGCTGCAGACTGAATAACGCTGTTGACAACACCACAGACAGTGAAGTCTGCCCCTGCCCTTCACTCCATCACCACGGGACACAACATCGCCTGGAACAACATCAAGATCCTCAAAGCCCTCCCCTCCTGCTCTTACCTAATACCTAGACCTGAGAGAACAAGCTGCCATTACAACAAGAAAAACCTCTATGAACAGAACTGACAGCACTCCCAATTGCAGCTTACTGTTGAACTCCATTCTTCCTAGGATCTCTTCCTCCTTCTGCACAACTGACCCAGAAATCATCTTCTCCAAATACTGACACCACTTTTCTTGTTTTGTGTTACTTGTGATATTGTAATTGATTTTCACGTCACCTGACCACACTGAACACTCCCACTCCCTGACACCATTTATAAGCATCCTCTCACCCTCCATCTTCAGCTGAAGACGATAATAACATGGTTTTAGAAAGCTTCTGACTTAATGTTAATCATATCACTTGAAGGTTTAAACCTACCCCCTAAGCAGGAGCAGTAGTGTTGTAATAAACTGCTGTAGCCGCTGTAGCAAAAAAAAGCATTGATCCGTTGTAATATTTCAATTCATCTGTCATGAATCACTCATAAGTCATACTAAATTCATCGCCCTAATTTTTTGAAAATTCCTTTTTTTGTCTCTTTTCAGGTAAAACAGACATGAATCGACATATTCTTTAGGCACTGATTCAGAATCACCCCATGTGAGTAAAAATGCTTCCCTGGCGAGTTATGGGCAAAAAACGGATTTGGTCACATGACCAGACATTTCTCCACTTAATCACGTTTTAAACCCTTGGGTTAGGGTTTGGGTCAGGGTTAGGGTTGGGATTAGGGTCAGGGTTTGGAATTATCGGGTGGGTTAGGGTTTGGGCTGGGTCAGGAAACAGAAAAAACCAAAGTCATGTGATAAAATTAAGGCAATGGATTTAGTAAGAGCCGTCATGAATCATAATCATAAATAAATAAATAAATAAAAGGATAATGGTATTCAACCATCTCAATTCTCTAAAACACTGAAAAGAAACATTCGCAGCCATTTGAAAAACGCCACCTTCAAACTCAGGTGTCCAATGAATCCAAAAAAAGTAGGTAGGACCTTCAATTTTCTGTAATACTAGCATGGACACATACCAATAATGATTAGGACTGATGGTCTTAGTTGTCTTCTTATATAATTCTAAATTGATCTGAAACATATCAACAGTAGAGGAACTCCTAACATAAAGGGGCAAATCGTTCCAACTTTAACTCTCTCAGAAATAAAATTTTCATCAATTCTTCTAACATTATTCGCCCTGCAAAGAGGTTTCCTAGAGATTAAGAGGTTTCTTCTGCTTCTTCCAAGTTTAAATAAATTCTGACCATAATTTACCTTATTATTGACAATCTTGAAGGTTTCAATTAGATCTCCAGGTAATCTTCGCTCTGCCAAGGTGGTGAGCTTAAGTTTCTCCAGCCTTTCGCTGTAGGGAAGTGTGCCTAGGCACGAATCTCAAATTCGATTTATGCAGAGTAGTGTTGTCAAGTTTAATGTATGATCATTTTAATAAACAATATTATAAAATTGTAATTTGTCTGGCGATGCTAGACCGCTGATGCAAGCCGCGAAGCAAGACGAAATTCTCAACAGGGTCTATCATCGATCGACGTAATCTTTGCTCTGCCAAGGTGGTGAGCTTAAGTTTCTCCAGCCTTTCGCTGGAGGGAAGTGTGCCTAGGCATGAATCTCAAATTCGATTTATGCAGAGTAGTGTTGTCAAGTTTAATGTATGATCATTATTNCGCGCCTTCATCGAAGGCCGAAACTGTTTCGGCCTTCGATGAAGGCGCGCGCGCCGCGCGCAAGAAACAGTGGACAGATAACATCCGGCAAATATTTTATGGCTCGTGGGATATTTTATAGTCGCGGCTTGCAACTTGGCCGTTGTAGGATTTTACCCTACCGTCGGTGCGCGCGATTTTCAATCCGCCCCAGCAAGGGTAGGGTGAAATCCTACAACTTGGCCGTCAATGATAGCCACTGTCGAGAATTTTGTTGCGCGCGCAAATTATTTTCGCCAGCGCGCCTCATGTACAATGCTATCAGTATCAGTTTTGTCAGCTCACAGCTGTTATACCTGACCTGTATCTCGCGCGCGCCGCGCGCAAGATACAGGTCAGGTATTCAGGTAACATCTGACAACTATCAGTTGGTAAAAATAAAATCTGGCAATGTATCTACAGTACTAGTTCCAAGAAGAACTTAACATAACCGGGCAATTTATATTCTGACATTCTTGCAAATTGAAATACAATTTTGCGAACAGAAACACTTACACATAATGGATTCAGTTCAAAATTTCGTGAAATTCACGAATTAGAAATATATAATAGACGCATATTGCATAATCATTATCATCCATCATCGCAGCGTGAAATCTTAATGCAATATTTTTTCATGCAAATTAGTATTGAAGTATTCAATTACAAATATTAGCCACTGAGCGGTCTCTTGACCTATGACCTACTTGATCATATGGCCTAAATATCAATTTCAGGCGTTAGACCAAAATATGTCAAGCAATGACCGAGAACCAGGTAATTGTATTTCAAACCGCGCCATGCCGCCGGGAGCACTTATCCAGATCAACCCCCGGTCCCAGTACCCGGGTATACGTCCCCTAACTCGAACTCGCTACTGGAATGGAGCACAGGTGGTCTACAACAGACGGTCTAGCTCGGATTTCCAGCAAAAACCTACGAGAGGTACGAGAGGAAGGTATGAAGGCCGAAGGGTACTATTTATGCAGCATTCCCAATTCTAAACGGATTCCGCCGTCGACCGTGTAACGTGTTTGGCGGGCGAGACACACAGTACAAGTTTGCCGAAGTTGCCCTGTCCGTCTTTAGTCTCGACCAAAGGTCGATATCGTTACTCAACCACAGTCTTCATGTTTAACAACATATTCTGAACTTTTGCCCGAGTGTTAGCGCTTAGCGAGATCATTGTGATGTATTGCCCAGAGGCATGACGATGGGATTATTCGCTTCTTTCCCAACGTAACCGTATCAGCATCAGATATCACTTTCCCCATCGAAATTTGACATTTTAACCTTCTCCATCCATATTCCATTATTTCTGTTTAACTTCCCCACCATAGCAATTCCCAATTCTTTATCCAGTGATCTGCAATTAACTTTACGATGTTCAAACACGCTCACACACATAATATATCAATGATCGACAGCAGTGAAGAGTTTCAGCGGAAAGGTAATGTCCTTGGACTGAGTACCCTGTAGAGCATGCCACGGTGTCACATGAATCCTGAAATAATGGATTTGAGTTCCATCGTGGTAGCTAACGTATAAGTTAAAAACTTGAACCTCTGATTTATAACATAGGTGTGCTTGATTTCATTGCATGGATTCTGCATATCAATTAGGAATCTTAGTTTGGCACAAAACTACTCTTGTCTCTTACAACTTACTTCTTGATGTTGGTATACTTGTAGTGGTCTATGACAACATCGAAATGAGAAGTGGATTCCACATTCATACCGAGAATTGTGTATTCCTTGATCTCCTCGCAGGGCAGGTATTCCACTCCCTACAGTGAGCAACGTGTAATGTACAATGTACACTGTTTAAATTTAATGTATATTGTACACTGTTCAATGTTAATAATACATTACATTTACACAGTGTACATTGTACATGATACAGTGTGCGATTTAAAATTTCAACTGCCTACTCTGATGCCAAACAATCATAAAGTTATACCTTGTTCTTGGTCTTGCTGATTGCCTCAATCACCGACAGATTGAGAGCTGGTGACTGTGGATCAGGAGCTTGGTTTGTTAGGTCTGGCCGAGGAACGTTGGTCGCCACGATGGACCAATAGGTACGTGGCCCATTTCCTATGACACTGCTACTGTCTGACGAATTCTGTAATAGGAGAAATTCAGATATGAGATCAAATTATGCAGTTAATTTTCTCCCTAAAAAGTCAGGCGGGAGATTTCATTAGAATCACTCGAAGTTTCAAAGTTTTTCCCATCTTACAAAGTCTATTTTTAAGCTCAATTCTGGTGGGTGGAATGACAAATCTGCCGAGGACAGCTTCAGATCTTTAGTTTTCACAGACTTCCGTCTCTCTGGGGGGAAATCACGGATTTTATGATCATATATAATACGTGGATAGCGATATATCGATTGAAATTGACCCTTATATCTAATTTGAGTTGAACATAGCGTCGTGAACAGGGTAGAATGATTACATTTCCAATCTGTGATTCCGCTGTGATGCGCGGTTTCTGCTTACAGAATCCGCGACTCACACACTTACTCTTATTCCTTGATGCAAGGATAGCAGGAAGATCATGGACAGACGCAGGAAACCCTATCTCCAGCCACTGCGTCATTGTGAGAGCAGTGTAACTAACTTCGTTCTTCCACAACTCCACACGGTAAACTGTGCGGGGATCACGCGTGATAATTGGTTACAAGACGTGGTAAGCAACTACAGTCACGCGTGGGGCTGAACGTCACGCGTTGCATTACAATGAGCTGCATGTCACAGCTGCAGATTGAGCAATACAATTATAGTGAGTGAAAACACACTTACATTTACAACTAACNGCTAGCAACGCGTGATAACTACAGTCACGCGTGGGGCTAGCAACGCGTGATAACTACAGTCACGCGTGGGGTTAGCAACGCGTGATAACTACAGTCACGCGTGGGGCTAAACGTCACGCGTTGCATTACAATGAGCTGCATGTCACAGCTGCAGATTGAGCAATACAATTATAGTGAGTGAAAACAAATCTTACAACTAACCTGACAAATGGTAGGAAGTGTTCGCATGTTGGATGTAGCCATTGAGCGCATTTCTCAGTATGAGAGCCGGATCTCGACTAGTTTTGTCCACTTCCTGCGTTTCCGGACACGGTTTGATGGACGGTAGGATCCGTAGTACCGTATGAGTGGGGTAAAACAGTTTCTGAGCATACAGTGGGTCCATGTGACACAGATAGTCCGATAGGTTGTACTCTGACTTGATGTATATCTTATACTGGCTGATCTCAATGTTCTTGTGGGGGACCGTGTGGGTCCGGAGGGGAACGTAGTAGAACTCAAAGTCTAATTTCCCACATTTCTTCGTCGACTGGGACAGCATTTCGCTGTACGACGTTGCCATGGCAGCCACAGTCCGGTCAGATCCAACTAGTGCCACTTTGACGGTGTCATGCGGCTTGCCACACCTCAAACACATCTTTCCCACATGGTGATCGGGGTTGAATGAGGTCTTGTTTGATGCCACCCAGTTTGTGATAAGCTGTGCCACAGATAGAATGCGGTCAGTGGAGGAATCAGGCCACGCTGTGGACGAGGGCCGTTTAGCGGAGTAAACAGAGGATTTGCTGCTGCTGAGCGAAGACCGGGATAGGAATAGAGGGAGACCCGGACTCTGAAATCAGGGAGGGGTGAAAATTGGGGAATTTTGAGGAAAAGGGTGGTCAATCAGTGACTCAATGGACAATGATCACATCATAGTATCGTTTAAAGTATCAATCAGATCATAGTATCTGGAGTGTATATAATTCGAGAGAAAAATCGAATGAGAATGTATAACTATAGGGTCGTGAATTCGATCACAAACACCGAACACGCAAACTGTACAATCTCAATCGCGGCTCCTATTACCTTATCATACTGTTTACTTTAGACAGAAAGTGTTAAATTTGGAATATTATCTTTCTTCCGCTTTTCCTCCCCTTGTTTGCATTTCCTCTTGTTAACTTTAATCTGACGTATCTTGTTAATTTTGCTGCCTACTAAAAACACAACACCCAATCCTCTTCGAGTCCGTAATTCAGATTGCCGACATTTTCAGCATTAATTGATGCTCGCCACTGCTAAAATTCATATCATATTTCATGTCATAAAACTTTGACGATCCAATACATTATTTTTGGTTCATTCCACGTCCGAATTTTATTCCTCGCGTATTATATACTGTTTACCTCGAGAGTCGGGTATGGTTAGGAGTTCAAACAGAAGGGGGTCCAACTCCAAGTTCAATATTTGATATTTCACTGACCCATGATAGTCCGATCTTTAAACATGACTTCTAGCAGGTCATATTATGTCGGAGACAACATTACCGCCAGAAGACGCGGCCATCAGGCAACATCTTTGCGACAGACTGGCTCTCACCTCAGTCGATCAAATTGAGAGGGTTGAGTGTCCTAATTTGGGTTTTCAGAGTGTACAGAGCAAATACCTCGTCACCGACAACGATGGCCAGAAACTGGGAATATTCGTGAAGACTGTGAGCGGAGTAACATCTGAAGTTGTCGATAAAGAGATTCTTATGTACGAGACAATTGTTCCGGAGGTTACAAAGTTCTTGCGGGGTCATGACCAGCAACTAGCGGATCGGTTCGGGGGGCTCTTTGCCAAGTATTACGGGAGTACACGGGATTTGAAATCCTATGATCAAGGGAGCGATAAATCATCTAGCGAGTCGCTGTTTCTAGAAGATTTGTCACTGAGGAAAACCCTAAAGCTGAGAAGCAAGTCGAATTCAGAGGACGCATATGACTCAGCCTGCAAGTTGGCAATCGCAGAGCATCTCGCGGTTATCAATGCCGCGATGTACGCATGGCAACGACAGTGTTTCCCCACTGACATGACAGCGGAGGAAATGAAAAGGAAGTATCCCGCCCTGAACAACTATCCCTTGATGCTCGATACAGCTGAGTTCGCAGATATCGTGGCAAATGTGCCCAAAGACAAGGCCACTGCTGTTGTACTGCAGTTCTCAATGTCTCTGACAGCCAAGTTTTTCTCCACTTTCGTTGGAGATGTGATAATGGATGAAACTGCCCGAGAATCGTACATAAAACTGATGAGACGATTACAAGCCCTGGGTCCCCACCTCGGGGACTTGATACCGAAAGTGAGGGACCAAAAGAGCGACTACTTCTGTCCAATTCTCGGGGACGTTAACCCGTACAACATAGCACTAGACAAAGACGAGAATGACACCATCAGAAACGTGCTGTTCTACGATTTCGGATTGGCAGGAATCTCATCTGTTTGCATGGAAATCCACTGGTTTATCGGTCTGTCAAAAGTCATGGGAGAGGATTGCAGTGGCGCGATACTCTCAACTTACATGGACCAATTCGTGCAGATATCAGGGAAGTTGGGAAGTGAAGTGGATCGTAACTCCCTGCAGCTGGAATACGATAATACCATGCTAGGGGAGACGGTGATGAGTCTCATTGTGGCAGCATTCGTCATATTCATGCTGATGAAAAGGGTCGGAGTGGAGAAGGAAGTTGTTGCCCAGTTTGTGAGAACCATGGCAACAGCAGATATTGACCGGGATCAAGACAAGATAAGGTGTACAGTGAGCAAAGTGATGCCTAAAGAGAAGATCGCTGAGTTGACGATGCTGATGGTTGCAATATTGGATGGGAAGGAGAAAGTATTTGGCGAATTGGAGGAGTTAGTTGCTGCTTAAAATGATGGATGTAATCCGGCATTAACAACGGCATTATCAAATGAATTCTGATAGCAATGATAATATTGATATTTTTACTCTATTAATTTTTCCCCGTTGATTTCAAACTTTCATTGAAAATGCTTTACATACCGCAATCTTATTCTCACGAGTTTAACTTCTTTGCTCTTATTTGAAGATGTGATTTTGTTGAATATTAAATGGAGAAGCAACTGTAATTATCAGAGATTACAGCGAAGAGTTACTCCACAATCACGAAATGGTAATCACCTTGACGCCAGGTTCCTCTGATCTGTCCAAATCAGGGAGTGTGCTGGGGGGTGAGAGCACTGGTGTCTCCTCCCTTTCAGATAGAGTCTCGAGATCCAGCTCTAGCCCACTCCCAAACCCCGTGTCCTGAAAATTATAACATGAATTTCTTTCATTTCGCGGCGATGTTCTGCGATCAGGGAGTTGAGGAAAAAGTGGCAAGTTAAATTGGCGTAAAGAAAAAGTGGTGTCAAGCTAAAGTGGTGTCAATGGGGCATGATGTCAAGCGATGTGAACATCTGGTTCGCAACCGGGTCATCTAATATCGGTATCACTATCAGGGGAAAGTTTCTGTCAATCTTTGTTTGATATCATCATCGTCTCTATACCTCACTCTCTGCACTATCTCTGTTACATTTGAACTTCATCAAGTTGGTTGTAATCTCAGCCTCGTTCAGAGCTGGTTCCTCAGGTTCCAAGAACTCCTAAATACACAGGAGCAGGAATTAAACTCATGAATATCATAGGAGAGCTGATATTAAATAACAGAAATGAATAATTACATGACTTTGCGCGCGCTGGATCGAATATTGGGAGTACGTGTCTAGTTTCTACAAACCTGCAAGTTATCGAGAAGGTTGGAAAGTTGCATCGATATCGAGTCCTCAGTCATCTCATGATCCGAGTTTCCGTTTTCTGAGGGCTGCGGTGGCGCCCCGGCAGTCGAAATGACGGAGGGCGGCGGGTCAGTGCTCGTACTCGTCACGTCACTCGTGACGTCACTCTCACTCCGACTGCCGCCGTTAACATACCGCTCGGAGAGGGACGATGTGATGCTCCGTACCTCGTAAGAGAGCATGCTGCCCAATGATTCGCATCGGTTGAGATAGGGGCGGTTAGTGCGGGCAGACTGCATGACCGTGTCTCTCACACTGCGATAGAAGTGGTGTCAATGAGAAGTTGTGTCAAGCAGCAATATGAATACAGAGTGATGTCAAATGTGGTGTCAAAAACAATGTCAACATAATAGTGAGTTCACCTGTAAATTATGTTTTCCAGTGCTCTACTGGCGTGAATTGGAATGCTGCTGTCAAATGCCATGAATTCCAGGTATGACGAGGCCCCTTGGTACAAATCTGATGAGGAGAATATCATTCATCCACAGAAATGATATAGTGATTAACATAGTGTTGCTATGGTAACATAATGTTACTATGGTAACATAGCGTTGCTAAGGTAACATAGTGTTGCTATGGTAACATAGTGTTACCATGGTAACATAGTGTTGCTATGGTAACATTGTGTTGCTATGGTAACAAAGTGTTGCTATGGTATTACCTTTAGTAACAGGAGCATCACTGATGATATGGTGGAAGACACTGAAGAGTGTCTCATGGAGTTGGCGCCTCGCAGTCGGGAGATCCTCTACCCGACTACACTGTTCCTGGACATCGTACACGAGACAGCTGATCATGGTCAGATCGTCACAGTTTAGACCCTGTGGATACACGGGCACTGCAGTCATCAGCTGGGTGTTGCTGTGGTGTCAGATGTGCGGTCTGAACCTAGTATACATTATACATTCTATATTGTACATTGTACATTATACATTGTACATTATACATTGTACATTATACATTGTACATTATACATTGTACATCATGACTGAGGTTGTACCTATAGATAACGTGCTTTTTATTGGATTCAGGTTAGGATGAATAGAATCGCGTGTATGTATTGTAAATACAACATATAATCCATAGTGCAATGTATTATCATCCGAATTTGATTACAATTATGTTTGGACCACAGATCTGGCAATATCCAGGAGCGTAGAGCTGCTTACCTGCAATGCCTGCTTGAGGTAGGATATTTTCTGTGGCCCGAGGGATGTGAAGCTGTGAACGAGGAATGCACGCAGGACTTGTTCCTGATTGACTGGTGCAGCCAGCTGGATTTGCTCGTGAAACTGGCACGAGTGATCGACAGAGGTGTCCTGTGTGGGGGTGGTATTGACTTACTTGAGCATATCATTGAGGGAAGAGAGGGAGTATAGGGATTAGGGAAGTGAGGGAGGGAGTGAGAATAGGGATAAGGGGAGTGAGGGAGGGAGGGAGAAGAGGGATTAGGGAAGTGAGGGAGGGAGTGAGTCTATCATTGAGGGAAGAGAGGGAGTATAGGGATTAGGGAAGAGTGGGAGTATAGGGAAGTGAGGAAGTATAGGGAGTATAGGGGGAAGCAAACGGTCAGATAGAGTTCCATTCTTCAAAACATGAACCCATATAGGTAGGTTGGTACTAAACACGATTTCTAACAAAATATGACAAGATCATGTCGGAATATCGCCAGCTCTCCCAGTGAACATTATCAAGATATAGATTCGTATAGTAGGTACACATACCAGGGTGTAGAAGATGTGTTCATTCCTCTTGAGTGCCACATGGTTTGTCTGAAGGAGGTGTTCTCTAAACGCACACCCAGGCACCCGCAGTTCTGTGTACAGCAAGTCGAGCAGATGATGGGAAATGTGGCTGTGGGGAGTTGGCCACAGGAGCAAACCTGCGGGATCTGTGCATTCAGTACCGGCTATACCCGCTATTCAATATCAATATTGATACCCACAGTACCGCAGTACTATTCTGCGTTATAGGCACGAACTTACGACATGAAACATCAAGGAAAACCATGTATAAATTAGCCTTGGTTTAGAAAACTATCTCAACTGTCCACAAGAGGTATTACCATATCAGACACCCTGCACCCCTACATGACATTTACTGTGAATCATACCGAGTACAGTGTTGTAGGCAGTGGAGAGCAGGGATTCTGGCACATGTGGCACCAGTGCCAGCGTGTCGATGAAGATGCCCAGTAGAGATGCCACCACAGCAGGCTCGTCAATCTACACATGGCATAGTGATCGGTGATCGGTGTCAACGGAAATCAGTCGCCATTGAGTTCAAAATTCAGCAAAAATTCATTGCCAGATGGTGTTATTCCTTGAGATATGATAAGGATGTTAATTGTTTGACTTATTATGTTCATCTGGCGAGTTAGAAACTGACAGCAGTTACAACTGTCAGTTTGGCTGTCACTGTAGCACTCACCCTGGCGAGTTGTTGTACGATGAATATGAGGACTGTCACACCGTCCTCGTGACAGGTAGCTATACGGTGACACAAGTACGGGTAGTGGAGAGACTCGCACGCTGCGTGGAGAGAATGAGAGGGGATTAGAGGGGGAGGGAGGGGTNGTGGGGAGTTGGCCACAGGAGCAAACCTGCGGGATCAGTGCATTCAGTACCGGCTATACTCGCTATTCATATTTATACCGCCGCATTACTATTCTGTGTTATAAGCACGAACCTATGACATGAAACAACAAGGAAAGCCATGTTTAAATTAGCCTTGGTTTAGAAAACTATCTCAACTCTCCACAAGAAATATTACCATATCAGACACCCTGCACCCCTACATGACATTTACAGTGAATCATACCGAGAACAGTGTTGTAGGCAGTGGAGAGCAGTGATTCTGGCACATGTGGCACCAGTGCCAGCGTGTCGATGAAAATGCCCAGCAGAGATGCCACCACAGCGGGCTCGTCAATCTGTATGTGGCACAGTGATCAGTGATCGGTGTCAAAGGAAATCACTCGCCATTATGAGTTCAAAATTCAGCGTAAAATCAGTGTCAGATGGTTTTATTCTTTGAGATATGATAAGGATGTTAATTGTTTAGCTTATTATGTTCATCTCACGGAATTTGAAACTGACAGCAGTTACAAATGTCAGTTTGACTGTCACAACTGTCACTCACCCTGGCGAGTTGTTGTACGATGAATATGAGGACCGTCACACCGTCCTCGTGGCAGGTAGCTATACGGTGACACAAGTACGGGTAGTGGAGGGACTCGCACGCTGCGTGGAGAGAATGAGAGGGGGAGGGAGGGGATTAGAGGGGACGTGTTGGGAGNATGAGAGGGGGAGGGAGGGGATCAGGGGGGACGTGTTGGGAGGAATGGGATTAGAGAGAGGACGTGTTGGGAGAGAGGGGGAAGAAGGGGGTCAGGGGGACGTGTTGGGAGGGAGGGGAAGGTGTCTTATAGATAGGAGTTGTAGCTTGAGGGAGGATGGCAGGCGCTATTATACAGGCGCAAATGCAAATATGGGGAATGGGGTTCTGTAGGTTCTGTAGGAGTAAGGGGTTCCTGATGGAAATCGTGATTTCAGGGGACCACTAGCTACCTTGGAACCACCTTGGATGAAATACGGTAGTGATGGTATTTGGAACTGAAATCCCGATGAACATTGACCAGTACTGTCTGTCGATGTCTGGTATGATCATTTCTATTTCTGGGTATAGAAAGTGTACACGGAAGTCTGTGGTAAACACCTTGTTTCAGCACGTAGTTATCAGCTATTTCCAATTATAGCAAGTCCACGCCGCGCGCGCTCTTCTCAAATATCAGGTACATGTATCAGTGTGATGACATTCCAGACTATAGCTGATCATAACTTCAGACCACACTTCATCTGCCAAGCAGAGAGATAGCATCTTCTTGGCGCCATAGTTGCAGTAGTGTGTGACCTTGCACATACCAATCTTTATTTGAAGCGTCCTCAAAGAATGAAAAATCACGATTGCGATAACATCTCAATGAGCGAGTTATAATCTGGCCATGCTTGATTGTTTACCTCAGAGCAACTGTATCACAAAACCTCTGAATAAAGCAGAGAGCTCTGAGTCAGAGCATGAGAACGGCCAGTAAAAACCAGTGTTACCGCTGTGCCACACACACACACACACACACANACACACACACACACACACAGTGATAGTGATACGGTGACAAGCGGCAGTGCTGCTGCAATATGTGCTCTGTGTTCCCTATGGTACTCGATATATGGTTTCCATGTACTAGAGCTTCTGGCATCCTAGGTGCCATGTCATAGCGCCACCAACCCACTACACACACACACACACATATCGACAATTTGAGGAGGCTTGCGCCACCGCATTTTCAAAAACTACAAGTTTTGACGCAAGTTGTTGATGAGCTTCTCTGCCGGGACTGGTTAGTCCTAGGGTACAAACGATCAAGTATATATTGGTGGATTTGAGAGATGTTATAACGGCCGAGAGAAAACATCCCCTGGGATACCTCACCCCAGGTTCATATTGAGAAAAAACCGAGTGGAGGAATATCGGTAACACTTTATTGTGTTTTTGATACGTATAATGGTGCACACGTCTAGCACATAATATATTGTGTAATGCTAGCATATCATATCCTGATTCCTGGTGTATTGAGTCACACATCATCACATATTCGACACTACGTAATGCACGCTGGGCAGCAGTGTTCTTTTTTAAATTCTCGGGTAAAACCTCACGGATAGAAAGGGGAGAAACCAAACTTTACAACGAATCTTGAACTAGAACTAGAGAGCTTCAGCTGNCCCCACCACCCACACACACCCCGCGCCCACCCCCCCCACCACCATATAACAATTACATCCTATAGACTGATAGACACACACACTCTAACTCACATACACACCCACATACAGATACACGCACACACACTGACACACACACACACACACACAGACACACACACACAAACTGGTTCTCTGATAAGACTTGGTGGAATGTTGACTGAAGTACAGCTCCTTAAAATCAGTATTTCAGGATATCCTCAGCAATAATATCCTCAGCAAATATAGGAGCAATTACCTGCATTTGTATTGATGTTGAAGGGCGGAGGTGGTTTCCCAACGTTACCGAAGTTACTGTTCCTGCAGCACCACCCCACCAAATTTCTCACATCCAGGAACTTGTGCGTGTCTTTCAGTCCATTGGGCGTGCTCAGAGCTCGCAGTACCTGGAAATAGGGCGTGGTAGTGTTAAGCTGACAAATGCGTGAACTTACACAATCGCTTGCTCATTTGGCGTAGTAGATAATATACGTTTGCTAGAGGAGTTGGCATGATGTGGTCACAGGTAAAACTTGGTTTTGTGTGTCCGGTGACATCTACAGCAGCTCACACACATATTGAAATTCGTATGATGATCTTCCAGCAGATCTAATCGAGAAGTGAGTATTTATTTACTGGAATTAGTCTGGTGGAATTAGTCACAAAACCACGTCTAGCACTCGAGATGAGATGTCAATTTGTGTGTGTGTGTGTGTGTGTGTGTGTGTGTGT
>CAMPET010000198.1:112916-136482 GCA_946803715.1 Beroe ovata | reverse complement strand
CAATAACATCGTGTTGTCATGACAACAACTGGTACACGAGCAAATGAGTGCGCGCGCGCGTCTTACCCTCGACCAGGTTTGTCCGTGTGTGTATGTTGTGCCGTCGAACTCGCATGTTTTGAAGTCGCTGACCGAGAGAAGACACGTCTCCATCTCCTCACAGAGCATCTCTCCTCCAGTACACGTACACGTGGTGCATTTGTCCGTGTACGATTCTCCATTCTCCTGCGAACACGGGGGTCACGTGATATTTGCAAACACGCATCGCCATAGCAACACAGGAGTATGTCGGTTGTTGGGACTCACGTATTTGTTCCCATTGTGAGTACACGGGCATGTTGTGGCATCGATACAGGAGCCACCAATCTCGTCATACACTTGTCCCAGAGGACAGTTACAACCCCTGAAAAGTGTCCGGGTGATTTCTGTGATGACATATTTCTTTGTAAAGAAAATACTAATAGAGAATATCATGATGAAAATCCCTGTCAGTATTGAAATAGAAACCCACCTGATGCACTTGTTGTCACAAGTTGACTCACTCTCCATATCCTGGCAAGTCCTGGCACAAGAAGTGGAACAGAACTGAAACTCCTCCCCGTTGGGGCATTCCACCTCTGTATTGCAGGGAGAGTTGTGGGTTAGAAAGAGGGGGAGCATTAGTCAAGCATAATCGCGAGTGACAACAATTTGAGGGGGGGAATAATCGGGAGCAGGTTCATTGGGGGGGAAAGAGGGGAGAAATAGAGCCGTGGATCTAGATAATGGGGGGTGAGATGTGTGTTAGTGTTGTCATGGGTACAGTGTTGCCATAGGTACAGTGTTGTCGTGACTACTAACCACATAANTTTGCGTGTTGCTATGTGTGTTGCTATGTGTGTTGCTATGTGTGTTGCTATGCGTGTTGCTATGTGTGTTGCCATGTGCCACTTCGTGCAACTGTTCGCTACTCACGAGCACATTGTCTCCGCAAAGTTTTTCCTCAGTGGTTTCTCCTCACACGGAGTCATGTCTTTCTTGGTGGCGATAGCACACGTGTCTAGCGTTCTCCAAGAATTGGCGAATGGATAGGCTGTGTCTTGGATACCAGTCTGCGATATCACAGTCAATTATACATAGGTACCCACTGCATAAACTAGAGCCATATGATTTCAACACAAACACGAGAAAATATACTCTACCTTGAGGGTGTAATCATCGTTCTTATCCAANGGTCAGAGTCGATGAAATTGTCGACGGAGTAGAGGATGAGGTAACAGTAGAGATAGCTGAAAATTATTTATTTATTCAAAATTGTAATTTGCTAAATATGTAACTTTAATTCAATAAAAAGTATGGTCCTTTTCCACCAGTCAAAAGAGAGATACAGCATCCCTGATACTTACTAGATGAAGTTGTAAAGGAAGTTGTGAACGTTGTCGAAGTGGTTTCTGCAGGAGTCGTAGTTGTGGTCGATTGTGGAGTTGGCGATGAACCTAAGTTTGTTGTTCATTACCCCGATCCGATGTTGCTACTACGATTCAATAACTGTTAACATGGAAATCAAGCTGCGAGTTCATTGCAATACAATAACTCACATGTTATTTCAACACATTGTCCTTCACTATTCTCCACGAGTCCCTCAGGGCAAGCACATTGCTCGAAACATTCGTTTGTAGTAAAGGATTTACACGTTTTCACACCACAAACATCATGACAGGCTGGTCCACACTCCACATACTGCTTTGGCCACTCGCACATCACCTCTGAAATATGGATTAGAGTGGATTAGAAATTAGTGAATTTGTGGTTGGATTGGTTATACCAGGGATAGATCCCATGAAACACAGGTGTCATTTTGCGAGGAGGATCTACTCACGGCATTCCTCGGTCTTGACCCTCCAGTTGATGACGATACCCTTTGAGATACACTGTCTAACATAGTTCTCGATAGCCTCACAGTAACACATACAATCTCCCCCTAAATCGCACCCACACGCATCGAACAGGCAGTTTTCGTAGTACGGTTTTGGGTTGATCACGGAGTGGCAGCTCCCAAATATCTCATCGTTAATAAGGCTGTGAGGGGGAAAGATGGCATTAGATTACTGCAAGCTACTCGAAACGAACAATAACCAACATTGAAACACACTTCTGTCAAAGCCACGAGTTAATGAGTGCTGCTATGTGTGTTGCTATGTGTTGCTATGTGTTGCTATGTGCCATTTTGTGCAACTGTCCGCTACTCACGAGCACATGGTCTCCGCAAAGTTTTTCCTCAGTGGTTTCTCCTCGCACGGAGTCATGTCTTTCTTGGTGGCGATAGCACACGTGTCTAGCGTTCTCCAGGAATTGGCGAATGGATAGGCTGTGTCTTGGATACCAGTCTGCGATATCACAGTCAATTCTAGGTACCCACTGTATAAACTCACGCCACATGATTTCACCACAAACACGAGAAAATATACTTTACCTTGAGGGTGTAATCATCGTTCTTATCCAAGTTGTAGTTACCGCAAAGTCCCTGGACGTTGTTCGCCCAGCCTGGTTGAACACGGAGGTAGACCTGAGTTCCACCATTCCAGAGAACCCTGATTCCATGCTCACCTTGGTCCCACCCCACCATCAGGTAGAACCCGACCTTGTCAATCAGCAAGCCACCTGTTGGACACCACATGGTAAAAGCGATTGGAAAGACGATGAATCATATTCGAGAAGAGGGTTCTATAACAAGGACTAACTGATGTCAGGGTCATTGTGAGGAATGGAGAATTTGAGGTTGACAGGCTCGTCGTTAAGCTGACGCGATAGTTCTCTATCTTTGAGCATGGTGTAGGTGACAGTATTCTCGTTTTCTGTTATAGTGACAGTCACACTCTTGGTACACGTGACACCAGTGCTACCGCAAGCCTGGTTCTCAACCACCACCTGTCAACAGTACGGTTACCATGGTTACACAACTAGAGCATGGTTCACATTTTTACCATAGTTACAGTACTCTGTTTCAGGTATTTCACGAATTTATTAACCTTGTAAGATAGTCCGTTCAGGACACTAGATGCCTCGGAGAAAACGTATCCACAGGATCCCTGGAACTCGTACATGTTCCCATCGAATGTCTTGTAGTGAGGGTCTCCAGACGCAAAGCACTCCCCGGGGCACAGACTATCGGAGCACCGTACGATACCATCGTCACAAGCACACTCGTTACACTCCTGCGAGCACACCGTGTATTAAACCATCGTGTTGTCAGGACAATAACATCGTGTTGTCATGACAACAACTGGTTCACGAGCAAATGAGTGCGCGCGCGTCTTACCCTCGACCAGGTTTGTCCGTGTGTGTATGTTGTGCCGTCGAACTCGCAAGTTTTGAAGTCGCTGACCGAGAGAAGGCATGTCTCCATCTCCTCACAGAGCATCTCTCCTCCAGTACACGTGCACGTGGTGCATTTGTCCGTGTACGATTCTCCATTCTCCTGCGGAGACGGGGTCACGTGATATTTGCAAACACGTGTCGCCATAGCAACACAGGAGTATGTCGGTTGTTTGGACTCACGTATTTGTTCCCATTGTGAGTACACGGGCATGTTGTGGCATCGATACAGGAGCCACCGATCTCGTCATACACTTGTCCCAGAGGACAGTTACAACCCCTGAAAAGTGTCCGGGTGATTAATATTTCTGTGATGACATATTTCTGCGGAAAGAAAATACTAATAGAGAATACCACGATGAAAATCCCTGTCAGTATTGAAATAGAAACCCACCTGATACATTTGTTGTCACAAGTTGACTCACTCTCCATATCCTGGCAAGTCCTTGCACAGGAAGTGGAACAGAACTGAAACTCCTCCCCGTTGGGGCATTCAACCTCTGTATTGCAGGGAGAGTTGTGGGTTAGAAAGAGGGGGGAGCATTAGTCAAGCACAATCGCGAGTGACAACAATTTGAGGGGGGATGATAATCGGGAGCAGGTTCATTGGGAGGGAGAGAGGGGAGAAATAGAGCCGTGGATCTAGATAATAGGGGGGGATGTGTGTCAGTGTTGTCATGGGTACAGTGTTGCCATGGGTACAGTGTTGCCATGGGTACAGTGTTGCCATGGGTACAGTGTTGTCGTGACTACTAACCACATAATCCAGTGGTGGCTCTCCAGTTAAGGAAAGTTCCGACGTGGTAACACTTGGTGTCATACGCTTCCAGCGCTTCACACTGACACGCCTTCCGATCTCCAATACATTCCAGCATGTTGTTGTAACACGCCTGAGGAAGGGTGAAAATAGGTGTATTTGTGCTCAAATTGGTGGGAGGGAATTATTAATCACTAATCATAATTCCTATGAGGATCTGGTTATCTGTGTACATCGTATGCAGCTGTCGGCTCAACGTTCTGATGGCACACTTTGAATGATTCATCGTTCATGATAGGGCTGCAAGCAGCGGCAGCGTGATCCTCTTGGATTGAAGTGTACGTTTTCGTCTCTGTGACATCGATACGTTCACAGTCGGAGTCCAGCCTCCAGCTGAAAAACAAGAGGTTAAAGCATATGATACTTTCGTAATAATGAACTTAATAATTAGGTTAACTAATAATGCCAAGCTTAGGACACTGACCTGTTGATAAATTCATTCTCTGTGCCTCGCAGAGTGTTGTTGGACGGCAAATCATTGGTCGGGGACCCGTCAAAATCGCCGCACAAACCGCAAATTGTACCAGCCATGCTTTCAGGAATATAAATCCTGGTCTCACTCTCAGACCAGAAAATCTGGGGAAAAAGGGAGATTTGACAGAACCTATTTCTATAAAAATGTGAAGGTCGATAGTTGGTTCTAGATCAACAAGGAATCCACTAGAATTCGACACAAACCTTCATGTCCTTGAACTGATCGTATTTCATGCTAAACACAAGATACTGCGAGGCGGTGTTGTAGATTGAGTAATCCATCGCATCCCAGGGCAATTCAACAGTATCTGTGGGTGGAATCACTCATCATAGTGACCAATATTTGGCATTCAGAGGATCGGGCGCGTTCAATGGCATTTTCTCACTCACCGTCACTTGTAGCGTCTCTATAGGCGACAGTTGAGGGGTTATCAAGCGTAAGTTGCATGCTCTTGAAGGTGATTGTCACTGTTCTGGGCGGGCATCCTGATTCTCCATCACAACTTGACACATCCCTGAGATTAAACATATTTTGAGCGGGAAATTCTGTCAATAAATCGAAATATACGTGAGAGGAACGCGCGTGACTGCGCGCACATTTTTGCATGATTATTTCGATCGGCGTCCGCGCGCGACGTAAAAATCGAAAAAATTGTTGAAAAATTTGGAGATTGATCACTGTGCACTGCAAACCCGAATGGGCAATGCTCAACACACGTACCTGTTAGTTGTGATAGAGAGTTTGCCACTGCTTGTATCAGCTCCGGGACAGTCATTAGTGAGCATTGTGTACTCGCAGCTGCCTTGGAACGTGTAGTGATTACTGTCGAATGAATGCCATGACCCTTGTGCACTCACGGTACATGAGCCTCCACAAGGCTTGTCTTTACAGTCCCACTTCCCTCCCTGACACGTGCTGAAGTGGAGCGTGGTAAACCTCACTCGTAGATAGAGCTCACAGCAGAAGTTTCACTTGCGTACGTTATATGAAATATTGGTCCCTCATGGAACCTCTACTCAATATTGAGATCAATGTACATCTCACCATTTGCTACATTCTGACTCCCTGGAACCCCCTGGTGGATAAACTGTGTCCCTGTGCAAACACGAACATTGCACTGCATCTACACAAGTTCCATCGTAGTTCAGAATCTGGGCGGGGAAATAGTCAATCATCTATCTGTAGATATTGAGTTGGAGTATTGGGCTGATTTGGCGCATGTTACATGTGTCGAATCTGTGCGTTATCAGAAATTCTGAATCATATGATCGATGAATGAATAGTAAGAAATCAGTAAACGGCTCTGATGGGTCTGATTAACAAACTGATGAACTTCAACTGATCGCAAGGAAGATTGATACTAATTGTGGGTAGAAAAGATGATTTGACGGAAAACGACAACCGTCGTAAGTGCCATTAAAGTCATCATTTGACTATTTGAGACCCTTGAAATCGGATTTTAAAAGTATGGAGTAACTCATTTCACTTTGACCGATTCTCTGATCAGCAACTCGAAGAAAATTTTTTGTCCGATTTTCATGCAAATACTACGCATTCCCATGTATTTTTGGACGCCGAATCGATTCCGAATTATGGCCTTATCTCGCTTCCCTGTTGAGCTGTTCGGCAGGTGAATTCCAACCCAACATCTGAGAAAAATTTAGAATTTTCCTCGATTTCCCGATGAGCTAGCTCGAAGATTTCTCCGGATTTGAATTCTAAGTCAAAAAATAGGTCAGGTACAACTGTTTCTATATGAACCCTGTAGAATTGCTTGAAATCGTCATTTTGGTGAGGTTTCACGGCGAGTACGAACTGCAAATGATCGCTAGGATGGTTCATACTTGTAATGTGAGAGTAGGAGAGATGATTTGGTGGGAAAATTGCTTATCAGTTAATCGGTAAAGATTACAATTACTCCCCCGAAGTGAGGGTCAAAGTTTCCTAGCAAAGCAACATCTGTCTAAAGTTCCATACGTGGATTTGATTCAGCACCCAAACATACTTGACAATCAATGTTACCTTATTCTCAGGACAGAAACATCCCTCAACACAAGGCAAGCCACAGGATGTAGTTGTGGATTGTACACTGCTACAGGATTTCTGGCAGGAGGACGCACATGTTTGATACACCTTGCCAACTGGACACTGTTCAGCTGGGAAATGGGGTGTTAAACACTTTATAGATCTCTTAAGAGACCTCTTCTATGATTGTCAATGCATAAACTGATTCAATTTCATGATTCACTTGCATGATATAAGTGCAACTTATTCCACAAGATGTTGAGACGATCATACATCAATTACTCACGATAATCAGAACAGACAGTAGATGGTTTCCAGTCAATGTCCACCCCATGAGTCTCAGTACAGTACATGAAGAATGAAGATAGGACTGAGCAGGTGCAGGAAGTGCTGTCTCCTCCTGGACAATCACAAGCTTCCTGCATACACCTCTCATAGAAACCTTCATCATCAGAGCACTGAGTTCTGTAGAGCTGCGTGGGAAAAACAGTGTTACCTAGGTACTTTTAGAAATGCCAAAGCAGCAAAGAAGTGCTGCTGTGGTTGATCTATCATCTGTGAGCATGTACAATACTTACCAGAATAGCATCGCATTCAGAGGAGCCAAAGTCTTCATCACAAGTTTTGGCAGTGAAGTCTTCTGGGACACAAGATGCCTGGAAGGAAAGAAATTTCAATCTTCTGAAAAGGTAAAATTGCAATACCTAGGTATAAAGTTTTTGTATTTGAGAATTACGATACTTACATCAGTTGAATATGATGACAAAAAGTCATCAAGAGAGTCTGATTGGTCAACACCAGATGTATCAGCGAAATCATTGGTAGCATCTCTATCAAAATCACCACATAGACCTGTGAAGAAATATTGAGCTTCAAGTCTTGCAGAGTTTTATCGAGTAATATGCCCAATGAATAATAAAAAGAGCTGTCTGGGACGGTCCCCATGCACAAAACAATATCATACTAGGTCGCCAGTCTTTTGCTCTTAAGCAAACCCCTTAGTATGGGACTGGGAAGGTAAGACTACCCCCAAGTATATCACTCCACTTCCTAAGGTCCCAACATATTCAATGTCATTGAAATATTACTTTGTGACCCACAGAGACTAAAAAAGCTTCGATACAAGAGTTATGAAACTAGCATCGCATGCAACATTGAAAACAATCTATTCCATGAAAAATCAAAAATAGTTATTTGATAATCTATGAAACAAAAAATCATTGAAATTTGGAGATGAATAACTGAAAAGTGCGCGGCGCGGCCGCAAAATATGTCATCACAATAAAAGTTTTATATTTATTTGTATTACTTTAAAAAAATGTCAGAATAAAAATTGTGAAAATATAGATGTGAAATGATTTTAAATTCAGCTAACAATCTGATTTAGGGAATTTTTGCCGAGCCGCGCAATGTATTTTTTGAAATTATTTTTTGAAATTATTTTGAACTATCAAATTAATAGAAAATATTATTTCATGGTTTCATTCTTAACATTGTACTTTGTATGTAATCCCTCTAGCTTCATCATAATAGTCTCATAGATTGACCATGTCATGTCTCATATAGATTTTGAAGCACATGCTCATTGCTCAATGCTCATTTTTACTGAATTTGTAATGCAATTGAGGAATTCTATATCTTCAAATTGATGGATAATTTGGCTAAAAGATTCCTAGACATACCTGCGACCTGTGACTCCATGTCGTTGGCCATAGTGATGATGAAGCCACCGCTGTTATCCCATCGCATGTTGAATTCTAATAGAACAGTGTTCTAGTGAATCAAGATGGCTAATTTTAGTGCAGTTCAAACAACACTTTGGAATCAGTGAATTTCACTTACCTGATGTACTAATGACAGTGTAGTAACCAGCTTGGTTAATGAAAACATTCCCCACTGTTTTGGGGAAATCTGTTATCTGTTCTCCATTTGACTCTACAATCTTATCTGAAAGCATTAGATAGATGATAGGTGAGTAGTTTAAATACTTGAAATAAGGTGTTTATAAGTTTTTAGATGAATGTCTGTACCTTGCAGCAGAGAAACTTGATTTCCTGAATATGTGATGTCAATCTGTGAAACCAGAGACCTACTGGCCCCATCTTTCTCCATCGTTGCTACCACCTATGGGTTAGTTGAAGTCAACAGATGTTTTTATGACTATAGGATGAAAGCTTACTTCAAGAAATTTATTTATTTTTGGTCAGTTACCATCACAATCACAATCATTGGTTACCTTGAAACGTTTGTTTTTAGAGGAGTCAGAAGATACAACATAAGAACATGTACTCTTCACTTGGTATGCTGCCCCATCAAAGGTAGTGAAATAGCCTCCTTGGGCCACGGTACACTTAGCTGAGGAGAGGTAATGATGATTCAAGCTACCTATGTCCATAGCAGTAGTAATTTTGTAATCATCCCTATCATGATAGTGATAATATCACTCACCATCGCAGTTGATGTCTTGACAGTTCCAATTTTTACTTTCACAGGTGCAAGTTGTACATCCCAGCTTTACTGTATCACCATTTTCATCACATGCTGGAAGGGAAAAGGATAGGTAATACGAGGTGAGTGAAAAATTTAGAATGATGTTGTGATTGATGAAGTTGGTGATAGCTCTATTAACCTTGCATCTTTGGGCCCAAGGATATTCCCTATATTCATATTTATCACCTCTCATTTACTTGAGAAAAGCCTCGCCCTCACTAAAATTTCATGATAAGTCTCCAATCTGTGATGTCAGTATATGGAGAGTTCAATTCCTATGATACTCCTACTGTGATGATATGACTGAAGTCATGAGGCTGATTGATGGTTATTAGTCTCGTGTTAATTGATATACAGTACACACTGATGCGTCAATTGTACAGTAGTCACGGCTGTCATGTGCTATTAATTATGATGGTACAGCGAGATGTCGATTCAGCGAAAAGTGAGGGAAGGTGAAACATTGATACCTATGAAAACAGAATTGGGCAGTGAAACATAATATGGCAGTGAGAATAAATTAAGCCAGTACAGTATTTATCTCAGGAAAAACTCTGAAACTCAGAATCTAACCTGATCCATCCTCGACAGGACTTCTTGGCACTCCCTCCGTGTTTCGCTTTGTTCGTGCAACTCGCTTCCTTGCCTGAGCAACCTCGTCCATTGTAACAGTTACTGAAATTGTGAGTACCGTGTTACATATTTTGGGAGCGCCAGAACTTATAATATTCCCAGTTATCCAACATTTTCCCCTACATTGACAGAGAACGAAAATCACTTTGACTCTAGAATTACAACGTGAAACTAACGTGCTCGTTTCTGTTTCTCAACAGAGCAGCTGACGCCAGGATCACGTACAACACCGTCACACTCGCAGGTGTTAGGAGCCACGCACTGTCCTCCGACACCACAATCTATGTCGCACACAGCTGAAAGGGGGGGAGACGAGGTGAGTATCCTGATTCGTGAATCGGGGGGGTGAAAGGGGGTGTCCGACGAAACGTGCTCAATTAAGATACGTGCTCAATTGAGGAGTATCACACTTTTTTTGATGTTAAAATCGGGAACAAATACTAAGTTGAGAACTAACGTTCATTGCACCCGGATTCAACATTCTGCCAGCCAGCACAACACACATCCTGCACTTCACGTACAACTATGGTCTTCTTGACTGGTTGCTCAACTTCAGCGCGCCTGTTTCAAGTCAGTGGTGTTAAGTGAATAGCAATAAGTGAGGGGTGTCAAGTGAGGGTCGGATGAAAGGCAAATCCAGGTTGGGATGGTGTCAGTGACTCACTTGACTCGTTTGCACGGTTCCATAGCTCCGTCCTCACCGGCTGCACATCTCTCCACAACCAGTGTCTGGACAATTCTCTTCTCCATTTCCTCCACCTCTCGCTTAACCATCACTTCCTGTGGGTTCACGTGTGTGTGTGTGNTTTGTTTGTGTGTGTCTGTGTCTGTGTGTGTGTATGTGTGTGTGTGTCTGTGTGTCTGTGTCTGTGTCTGTGTCTGTGTGTGTCTGTGTGCGTTTGTGTGCGTTTGTGTGTGGAGTGTCGCTACCATGGTATCCGCCATTGTGGATGGAGTGTTTGTAATTATTCACACTCACATTGGTTGAAATGGCCTTACCTTAGAGCAGAGGTTTCCTTGTCGTTTAATGCGGCGGTTAGCATTGATCGAATCAGGAATGTCCAAATCGGCGGATCTGAAATTCGGATGGTCAGTATGGACGGTTTCCCTGACTCCTTCATTCGTATTGACCGGCTTTGGGTCAGTAAGTTTGACTGCCATCATGCAGGGCTGAGTACACGCTATCTATACGACACACAGCGCTTTATTTGGTCCCGTCACCATTTGCCGTCTCTAATATACTGTAGTGAATCGTTTTGTTACCATATTATTTCTAAGGTCAATGGTGGAATCCCTTTACCTGACAACATTCTGATAAGACGATAGCACAACTATCAGGACCAACAGAGTTGGTGTCACTGACATCGCCACGCCCTTGTTTTTACTGTTCACTCGCGCAGTAAATCCCTTCGTTGCCGAAAATCACTGACTCATACACTCTTGCTAGACTTTCTATCAATCTAGGAAAGCATAGCTATCAGTCTTGAGTTCAATCCAGGATTTGATGACTGCAAATGGGATGAAAGATGTGTTTTCTTGAAGGATTGTTGAAGCAAAACGTCTCTGTATTGAGGAAAATAAATCGATAAATGGAGGAAGTGTGCGGGAATATTTAGCTCCTGGGATTCGTTTTTTTGCGTCGTCTGTGTCGCAAAGTTCCGTATTTTGATTTAAATGTGTTATCCTTATAGTACTGAGAATACAAGAGGGACAATAGGCTGGAGAAAAATCCACCGAAAAAGTACAAAAACAGGTCAAAACGTGCGTCGCATATCAAGAGTTATGTACAAATGCGGGTCCTTGGAGTACGGTCTCACAGCCACATGAGAAAGCGAGATAGATTCAAGGGAGTAGTAGTAGCTCAGAATGTAATCGAGATTCCCGCGAGGTCACGTGTCGTGGCACGTGCTGCGCGCGGTGTAGCACGTGCTGCGCGCGTGTCTGGGTGTTGACCGCGTAGGAGAGTGTCTGTTTAGCGGGTTTTACACTGTCACACACATCTCCGGGCTGCGAATACACTGTTACACACGGCGCGCGCAGCTGTACTCACAGAGAACGTATGCGGAGTGCGGCCTGTATGAATTGTGGGAGAGAGGGAAATACACTGGTATCATTGAGAGAATTGTGTAGCCAGAATGAGGAGAATAGGGAGGAGTGACAATGGAGTCTGCTTTGGGAAGAATTCGCACGATAATTCCAGGGATTCTCGGAAAAAGGAATGAAAGAGGCATATATCATTGGGATGGATGAAGAATGAGGGGCGAGGGCTGGTCCTATAAAAAGCATTTATAAAGGCAGTGAGATAAAAACGGCCGGCAGGCTCAGCGAGGGAGATTTGATTGGATCATTCTCATTACTTAGTTTCATCGCCGAAATACAGAACCTTATCAATCTAGCTGATAATTCCAATAGACGTTGTGACGAACATTGAATCTCGCCTTCGCGAGGATAGGTATTCTCCTTTACGGAACCCACTTCCCTGCACTCTTGTTTCATCATTATCTCGATCCCCGTGATTCTAATCCTCATCTCTACGTTACCTCTAAATCTCGGTTGTTCTATGAATTACGTATTCCAATTAGGGTTACGTCAGTCATAGAACCCCCCACTCAAATCGTCTCCCTACTTCCCTAGTCTCATCTTCATTCCTGGTAAATATTACGGAATCATTGTTTCCCAATCCCACTCTAACATAATCTGGGTGCTATTTCATGTGGTTTATAATCAGAGGGGTGTTCGATGAGGTAACTGGTAATAAGCACTATTGTGCAACCAGGGGGAACGAGGGAGGAGAGGAGTTACGAAAATGTAAAGACTAAAGATCTAAGAATTCGACTTGAAGTATCTAGATAAATCAATCTGCTAGGAATTCCATTTTGTTCCCGTAAGATAATAATACTTCAGGAAGTGCTACACATTTGTTTCCACTCACTTACACTCTCACTCACTCACTCACTCACTCACTCACTCACTCACTCATTCGCTCACTCACTCAAGGCGTGTTCTTTGACCCCTCTATCTATGTATCATGTCATTTTTCTCATCGGACTTCAAGTACGCACTATTTATAGATCGGAATGGAAAGTGAACTGAGATTTCAATGAACGGAATATTATATGTCTATCGCATATGATTTATAGAATGGAGAGAAAAACGTCAAAAATCGGGACTATATTCGTCGATCCAAATTAAACCTACGTGTCGATGAAACCATGCTCTACAGTCTTCATTTTACTCTGATGATAGAGTTAGTACATTGAGTTTTATTGCACGGTCGGCTCCATACTAACAGTTGATAAGAACCAATAACTGCCTGAACTCTAACGTGTTGATTAACTTGACCTTTTATTGGCTTAACAAGGTCCGCCTATCAGCTAAACATTTAAGATTTTCTGGATTGTCAGCCTCCAATTCACATCGTGAAGCTGGTTTTTATTCTCCCCTAGAACCACTCGCCATCCCTCTTCAAGCAGCAGAGTGTGTTTATTCGCTTTGCAAAGTCCTATTCTTCCTAACCGAGAATCCCATTTTCCGATGAGGTAGTGTATTCTTTGGGGGATGGCTATGGAAGTGGAACATTCATATACATGATGCGTGTCTGTCTTTGATTGTGTCTACCGCATCTGTGTGTGTGTGTGTACTGTGTGTGGGTTGTGTGTGTGTTGTGTGTAACTATTGTTAGTTTGTGTTACACAAGCACACCCTCTCGTACACACCCATCAACCTGGACTTAGTGTGTACAAAGCCGCGCTAAGAAGTGTCGCTTTAGTCACATCCACTGTTCCCACAGCATCACGTGACGCGCCGTGAGCACGTGCTGCGTCAGGGAAACGTGACGCGCGCGTGCCCGTAACACGTGACCATTCCTCTTTTCCATTATAGTGGACACTATAGTATACCGGTGTCCTGTGAGGCTCCTCCTGGATTAATTTCTATGCCGGTTGTCGTATCCGAACACACTGCTATATGTGTGTGTATTATCTCACCCCGAGAGTTCTTTCTTAGCCTACTTTTCGCACCGATTTTGAGGGGTTTTCATCAAATTCCGATTGTTACGTGTACATTCTTCGTGTTTGCAGCTACTCAAATCAATGGGAAGATGTATAGTTTTCCCGTTCACGATCATTTGGGGGCTACACTATAATTCACCTGTGAAAATATTCGTAGCCGATCTGGCACTGTGGATGTATCGAATATTATCATTTGCATCGTGTCAACGTCTCCATTCATCCGCAATTGTGTGACCGAATTTCCCCATAACATCGTTTCAGTTCAATCCAGTCTCACCAAGAATCAGCATCCTGTTCAACATTGCTAACACCCACACTCGTCTAGTATAAATCTATCGCGGACTCTTGTGAATGATAGTTATATAAGGAAGTAGAGCGAAAGAGAGACGCAGAGTTGCAGCAAGTGTCAGGAATGTTACGTTCCGTGAGCTATCTCATAGCTGCTGCCCAACTCCTGGTCCTTTCCGCCGCGTTCGAGTGAGTCAGTGTTGTCGCCTGGGGAATGATCGGAACCATGGGTTTTCACGAGGGGGGAGTTGACGGGTTTTTGGCGGGCTTTCACGGAGGAATTCGGCATTTTTCTTGGGGATTTCTTATTCCATTCCCCTCTATTTCAGCCTAGACGAGTTGAACATACCGAGTGCTCTTCATGACGAGGAACCTGTAATTCGTGTTCAGCGGGATTACCTCAAATCTACATCGACTGTTACTCTAGGTGTGATGCAAGTCGAGATTATTAATGTCCTAGTGATTACAGCTGCAGCGAGAATTCAAACTGTAACGATTGACAAGTTATTAGTGTAGTCATTGCAACCATTCACTATTCCAGAAACACACGAGTGTCTAAAGCGAGTGCAGACACTGGAGGTGGTCAATGAGGCAGCGGAGCAGAAGCGGAATGTCAGACTCATCCGTGTTGCGCGTTGCGCTGGCGAAGATAACGACTCCGCGTGCGCGCGCGTCAAGTTAGTATCTGACAACAACTCTGACAACATATTACCATGATGGCAACATACCGCTGTTACCATGGCAACATGCTACTGTTACCATGGCAACATGCTACTGTTACCATGGCAACATACCACTGTTACCATGATAGCAACATACCGCTGTTATCATGATGGCAACACTGTTACCAAGACAACACTGTTACCATGATGGCAACACTGTTACCATGACAACAATTTTAACATGATGGTAACTCCTCAGGAAGAGTGCTGACACCACCGAGGTTCAGTACAAGACTGTCATCACTGATGAGGTCATCTGCTGTGCTGGGTGGGAGAGAGACGAGAACCAAAAGTGTCTCACTCGTAAGTTTTTACTCCCCATTTCTTTCCCTCCTCTTTGTTCTCATCTCTAATAATTCCTTTCCATCGTCAATAATCCTACTGATTCCAATATGTTCTCCTATTTTATCTAACAATTCCTCCCTCCCTCTCTCAGCTATCTGTGAGGAAGAGTGTGCAAATGGCCAGTGTACTGGTCCTAACCAGTGTACCTGTGAGCCAATGTTTACTGGCGCCCTCTGTGATATCGCTATACAGCCAAGTAAGTATCATAGCAGTTATCGATCATAGTGATTTGATTCATTAAAATTACTAAGTGAAGAGTTTGTAACTGTCTCTTCCATTTCATGACTCTTTCATTGAACCTCTCTCCCCCTATTACAGAGCTAACACCGGCTGAGAAGGGGCGAGCTGAGATAATGGCAGCGGAAAAGCGGCTTGCTGCCACCAAACCTTACAAAGGTAACCTGGATATCATGAAGAGAGAACTTTACAACCTGCCCGAGTGCTCGCAGGACACCAACGGCGAGTCGTACAAGATCGGATGTAGATCTTGGTAAGTGGTCGTTCAGGAATTCATAAAACTGTTTTTTAGTGTACAATGTACAATGTATAGAGTGTATACTTATAGAGTGTATAATACCGTACATAGTTAGTGTACATTGTACATCCTCCTCCAGTGACTGTAACGGAGCGACCGGACAATACGAGTGTTCCGATGTAAACTGTGACGACACGTGCTCAATTCTGGGAAGTGGTAACGTCCAGACATTCGATGGTCGGGAGTACCAATACCCGGACAAGGGCTGTGGTGTCACGCTCGCGAGGAAAATCGGGGACTGGAAGATTGTGGGGATAATGTCTGACACCACCGCTGCAATAGTCGGTGTCATGATGCATAAGGGAGCCTCGGGAACGGAGGATATTGTTACTGTGGACCAGGACTTGAATGTGTTCCACAATAAGGAAGCTGTGAAGTTGCCCTTCAATTCGGACAAGTTTGTCGTGAAAAAGTCCGGTTTCTTTGTCGTGATTCAGAGCGGGGATGTGAATGTGATTATGAACGGAGACGGGCAGATCTACATTGGGGTGAATTATCTTAGGAAATATTTTCGAATGAGAAAAAATTAGATTTCAGCCAACAATCTTTTCATTTTCTTATCTGTTGTCACCTGGTTTCTCTGGCTCACACACGGTGACACTCAGGCCTCCAAAGCAGAGTACGCAGGCGACCTGGTGGGTCTGTGTGGTAACTACGACGAGGATCCGTCCAATGATTTCACCGATTCCTACTCTGGTTAGTTTCAGCATGTGTTTTAGCGAGATCCTATTAGTACGTGAGAGCTTCCTATTCAGGGGTGTAAAATAGTATAGGATCGACATTGTTCCATGATTTCTCATACCACTGTCTCCACCAATTCGCAGACACCTATTCTCCCAAATCCCCCGATATGCCAATTCGCTAACACTCTCCTAATCCCCCCGTAGATGTCAAGGAGGATGTCGTGAGTTTTGCGTCTACCTGGCGAGTGTCCTCAGATGAGTGTCCGTCGACCGCGGACATCACCTTCACAAACATGGCTGATGCTTCCACCGCTCTTCTCGCAGCAGCTGAGGCAGCCTGCTCTCCCATAACGTACAGTGCGGAGTGCATCGATGAAAATGACAGGTATGTTTGATACGGGGGAAATGAACTCAGGGGCCAAGATGACTAAAGGGCATAATGACCATGTTTGATACTCTCTGTACTTGACTGAGCTACTCCTTCATAATCTCTGTGACCCATATACCAGGTTCTACGATCTCTGTGTTGAGGACTACGTGTATAACAATGGCGGCGATTCCGCCACCCAGCAATGTACAATCTTGTCCGCCTTCTTCCACGAGTGTGCCGCCACCCAAGCCGTGTTCCTCGACTGGAGGGATGATGCCGGGTGCAGCGAGGAGCCAAAATCTTGTGAATCAGGTATACATGCCACTTACCACTTTACCAGTTACAACTGACACCACCTCATCCTGACACCACTCCTTGCTGACACCACTCCTTGCTGACACCACTCCTTGCTGACACCACTCCTTGCTGACACCACCTCATCCTGACACCACTCCTGGCTGACACCACTCCTGGCTGACACCACATCTGTCTCAGGACGTCTGTACAGCACGTGTGCTAGCGCGTGTCAAGTCACGTGTCAGAACTACATGTTGGTTAATGAGGGTTGCGATTTGCCCTGTGTTGAGGGATGTTTCTGTCCAACTGGTACCATCTGGGACAACAATAAGGAGGGTTGTGTTGATGCCCAGGTTAGAGAGGGGAATGGGGTTTCAGAGGGGGGTGGGGTAGCGGGTTTTCACTTTTCGAGCATTGCAGTTTATGTTTGTATTTTTTGATCCCATACCCATGAACCTAGGTTTTTTAAGATTTCACAATAAGAATTCCTCCCATGACAGAGTTGTACCTGTGAGCATCTCGGAGAGTGGTACGAGACTGGACAACAACTTTCCAACGATTGTAAAAAATGGTGAGAGATTGTATCAAAGGATTTCTGTTAACAACTTACGCCCCGAGCATCACGACGTGTAACTAACATCACTTCGTATAACTGTATAACTAACACCTCTCCACACAGCACTTGTGCCAATGGACGGTGGGAGTGCTCTGAAATACCAGGATGTACCGACGTGTGTGAAGTCAACTCTTTCGGACACTATACGACATTCGATAAGACGGAGTACGACTTCTACGGAGCATGCGAGTACACTATGGTGAGTTGTTGTAACACCCCTCAAATCAGCAGAATTTGGTACTCAAACCCTATTCTTATGAAATATCTATGCGACTCCCTGGCGCCAAAATACTAAAATACCATCGTGCTTTGCACCGGTTTCACATCGATCTTACACCTTCTGGGATTCGGCAATCAACCCGGGCTGTTCTAATTCTCCTCTCCCAACAGGTACAAGATTGTGCGAACAATGATCCCACCACGAGCGATGCTGGCAAGATAATCAAGGTGACGACATCCAGATCACGAACAGATTGCACCAGTGATAGCTTCTGCTACCGTTACGTCAAGGTATGTGTTACACTTACATGTTACACTTGTCTTCGGTTATTGTTGTAGGTACCGTGTACTGGTGTTGGTAAGTTGATAAACTTGTTTTCATGTCCGAAATTTGATAGCGGTTACACCATATATTAAGTAAATAAAAGTAAATGGCACCTCACGTTTACCTACCACCAATTAGTGAAAGTAAGGTCTAATGATCCCTCCCAGATCCAAATCATGGACTGGACTATTGAATCAATAGATGGATACACAGTGGAGGTGACTAATCCAAACGCAAAGCGTGGTGTCGGTACACAGGAACTTCCATACCTCTCCGATAGCTTTGATATTCTGCCCTACTCTGACATGTGAGTTGACGATCGTGATTGACGAAAGATTTCATATCTGCTGACATTTGCTTCTTGTATCGTCTTGTTTGACCCCGGTTTCACTTTCTTCTTGACACCTACAGCTCTTGACACCACCATGACCCTGCTCAGGAGAACGCAGCTGAATATCAAGATAACCGGATTTGTGGGTCTCGGAGTAGTTTGGGACAACGAACAGATGGTTCAGATAGTGGCCCCCAACACTCTCAAGAACAGTCTGTGTGGTCTGTGTGGTACATTTGATAGCAAGTGAGTCCTGGATCATATTACTATAGTTCCTACCACTTGTGGCACTTGACGTCCATCACATGTGATAAAACCGTGTTAAAATTCTTTACAGTATTCTCGAAATTCAGTATAATTCCCAAGAATTTATAACTCTTATAACAATTGCCGCATTCCAGTGCAAACAACGATTTTGTTCCTGCTAACAGCAACACATATGAACAGGATTCGACATCATTCGCCAAGTCATGGCAGGTAAGCGAGAGAGGGGAAGTAAGATTGAGTTCCTCACTTTGTCGTATCCATGACAATGCACACACAGTTCACACGGTGACATTTCCCTCTCGTTTAGGTGAACAAAGGCTCGTGTGACGACACTGAGAATTACCATGAGGCAAACTACCTGCCTTGTGAGGAGGCGAATATGGCTGCCGCCAAGGGTCTGGCCGAGGAGGCGTGCAGTGAACTCCTAAAGGAAGGTGAGAGTTGTTCATTTCATAGTCAATGGTGAGTGTAGCTTTGTATAATTTATCTGTTACCCAGCAATGTGCTGTAAGATACCTCTCGATGTTACGTTACACAACAATTATTTCAGACGAGCATATCTCAAGATGTCACAGCACTGTTGAAGTGGACGACTATTACTCTCAGTAAGTAGACACGCTCCTGCAGCCAGCTCAAGTGTGACGACTATCCACTACAACTGAATCCACTCTGCAACCCTTGACAACTATTCACACAAGCACATGAGCATTCAGCGTCACACTATGACCTCGCCTCCGTCTCCATGGTAACTGTACATCTCTCACACACGTGTTATTCACTCACTCGCAGGTGTGTGCAAGACATGTGTAACTGTCCTGGTGACAGCAAGACATGCATGTGTGAAGCTGCGTCCAACTACGCTCGTCAATGCGCTCTCAAGGGAACCTATCTGAGCTGGAGGGACGAGTCTCACTGCGGTAAGTCGTCACGTGACAACTAACGCGTTATATTTTACCACGTGTAGTAGTCACGCGCGTGATTTCTAACTGCACTGACACGTGATATTTAACAGTACTGACACGTGATGTTTTATCGCAGATGCCGGCTGTCCGGCAGGACAACTCTACACTGCGTGTGGGTCTGCGTGTATCCAGACTTGTGCGGACATATCTCGCCCGCTGGCGTGTGATAAGACCTGTGTTGAGGGCTGCTTCTGTCCGAAGGATCAAGTCCTCGATGAGGTACGTGTATCGGGAAGTTCTATACGGGACTGCGTAGTGGGATAGTTAAGTAGTGGTCGGGATGTAAGGGATGGGACTTGGGAGTGGGAGTATGGGCTTATCGGGGGCGGTTATGGTTGAAGCAGTAGTCGACAGGGAGTGAGATCTTATCCTGGAGCTCGATCACAGGAATGACCTGATGACGTGCTCACTGCTCAATTCTCATCCGGCACTCTTGTAACACACTTCTCACACACGTTCAGGAAGGAGGTGTTTGTGTCCCGATCTCAGAGTGTTCATGTCTCAACGTTAACGATCTCCGAGAATACAAGGCAGGAGAGACGTATGATGTTGATTGTAACACGTGTACTTGTGTCGACGGGAAATTCGACTGTACTGAGGAAGTGTGCGGTAAGTGTGATGTCACTTTGTCACTATGGTAACACTGTGTGTGTGTGTGTGTGTGTGTGTGTGTGTGTGTTAGCGTGTGTGACATCATTTGATGAGGAATATCTGATCATGATATCTGTTGTGATTCATCCTAGAATCATATTACATGACGCAATTAATAGTGTTTCTCGATGTTACATGACGTTTTGACAGGTAATGAGGAATCCGGATGTATTTTCTACGATTACACGTACACTGTCGGTCAAACTATTAGACAGGACTGTAACAAGTGGTAAGTACCCTCAAATAGCAATTGTAAGTATTTCCAAATTGTAAGTACTCTCCAGTCTCGAGCGTTGTTACACTATCGCGGAACCAGAGGATGATAATGCTTATTTCAGTGAGTGTACATCTAAAGGATGGCAATGTGAGGAGAACGACTGTCCAGGTACAGTACCTAATCAATATCATACAGAACCTAATCAATAATACGCAGAACCTAATCAATAATACACAGAACCTAATCAATAATACACAGAACCTAATCAATAATACACAGATCTTAATCAATAATACACAATACCTTATCAATATCATACAGTATAGTCAGTACGTCATATAATGCCGAAATGAGGAATGAACGCTGCTTCCTGCTCACTACCGGTTGTTTCAGCTGAATGTATCGCTTATGGTGACCCTCACTACCTCACATACGACGGTTCATTCTTCGAGTTCCAGGGTGAATGCGAGTACATGTTGTCTCAAGATAAGGATGAACAGTTTAGCGTGAGTAACAGCGATACTCCTTCACAGTATAGTCTACTCCTTCATAATTATACTCACAACTCCTTAATGTCGTGTTTCATTGTTACTTTGGATGATATATATTTGCTGCGAGATCTCAAGCTATGATCAATCATACTCTACGTGTCTAGGTGCGTGTCGAGAATGTTCCCTGTGGCAGTGTTGGTGTGACATGTGCTAAATCGGTGACTGTAGTTATCGGTGACGATACGTACAGTTTGACCAAGGAGGGCGAGGTCATAGTCAACAACAAGGACAAGCCTTTCAACATCCCTGGACATCACGGAGGTACTTGGGCATGGATGATACGGACTTGAATGAGTTTCAAATCCCGGGTATCACAAAATTTGTCATCGCTTCTCTCTTTCTCTAGAGTCTGTCATGAAGTTCATCCCATCCCATTTTCTCAGATGTTATGATTGCCCAAGTTGGTTTCTATGTCATGATTGGTTCTCCTATCGGTCTACGAGTCATGTGGAATGGAGCAACACATGTCCATATCAAGGTATGGTGGACATCATGATCATCACTCGATCACTGAACTGAACTGTGATGCAATATTGCTGCTGGGTCGAGTCAAACTCCAGGAATCTTCTAAACTCTCTGAATTGTGACCGGACAACCATCATGACCAATGTAACATCACAGGTTGACCCGGTGTGGTCCGGGCGACTAGAGGGTCTCTGTGGTAACTTTGACGGTAAACCTGGTAATGATTACAATACACCAGGAGGCCTACCCGCCACTAACGCGTACGAATTCGGTAAGCACTGGGTTTTTAAACTCAGAAATCGTTTTTGAAATGATACGTACTATAAGAACTTGAACCATTATTCATGGATAAATCATAATATTATCTTAACAAATCCTATACCTCGCATTTGAATGGCATAAGAAATAATAATAGGTACCTAACATCACCAACTTCTGATTCATCCAATATATGGTGATTGTGAGTACCTACTGAGTGGATGATATTATTCCAATGTCACGGACAGGTAACGCTTGGAAACAGCGAGAAGACTGTCCTGACGCAGAGTTCAACACCCAGACCCCTTGCGAGATACACCCAGTGAGGGCAGACTACGCTAAAACCATGTGTTCCATACTCGCTGACGAGAGTATTTTTGGGGCATGTCACAGGTGTGTGTGTGTGTGTGCGTGTGTGTACGACGTACGGGTCAGTGTGTGTATCTGTTTGTGTGTGTATCTGTTTGTGTGTGCTGTGTGTCTGTTTATGTGTGTCTGTGTGTGTCTACTGTTTGTGTATGTGTGTGCGGTGTATCTGTGTGTGTATCTATGTGTCTGTGTGGGTATTTGTACGGTGACCACGTTTTCCCAGGTTTGTTCCCTACGCTGAATACCAAGCCGCCTGTGAATTTGACGTGTGTGGATGTGATATGGGAGGCGACTGTATGTGCTACTGTGAGGCCATCCTTGCTTACGTGAAGCTGTGCCAGAGGCACAACGTTGTAATCAGCTGGAGAACGAAAATGCCCGAATGCCGTGAGTTGCCCGTCCAAGTTTTTCCCGCACTTTCAACGTCTCGGTTCTAGATAACAATTATAATTCTATCTCTCACAGTGCTGTTTAACTCTCAATAAATCATTCGCTCCCGTACAGAGGTCATGTGTGAATGGCCCAAGGAGTACGTGGAGTGTGCTCCTGCATGTCAGGATATATGTGGGGAGAAGCTGTGTAAGAACTACACTGCAAACGAGTGTTTTGAGGAGTGTGCCTGTCCGCCGGGTACCCTGCCTCCTGACTGCAAACCTGCCGATTGTTCCAGTGAGTATTGCAACCATGTCTTTGTAACCCCTGCTGCACTACACAGAATTACACCGGTTGCATGATAACTTGACAATACTTTATCCCATAGCAACCACACCGACAGTTGTGACGACAACCAGCCCTATCACAACGTCATCAACAAGTCATATTACTTCAACCTCCTCTTCAACTCCGAGTGAGCCAAATAAACAACTAGGAGTGTTTGTTCTTTTATCGTTTGTTAAATGAAAAAAAGTGGTATATCTCTTCCACTATTGCTCATAATAAGATAATAAGATAATATGATCACAATTATTTCAGCAACAATATCGTCAACTCTGACCCCATCGGTGACAACAACATCGCCTGCAACCACAACTCCAACCACGTCTCAAACATCATCAACCACAACACCACCAATAACAACAACGTCTAGAACACCAACACCAACAATAACAACATCAAGTTTAACTTCTCCATCTTCAACTTCATCAACTAGTTCATCCAGTACAACAAGTCCATTTTCAACATCAAGCACCTCATCCCCTACTTTGACCCCATCGGTGACAACAACATCGCCTGCAACCACAACTCCAACCACGTCTCAAACATCATCGACCACAACACCACCAATAACAAC